>QTSX02003739.1:83565-166298 GCA_014839935.2 Entomophthora muscae
TCATTGGTATTCTTTAAAACACAACAACACCTGTCAAGAAGGCAAGCCAAATGGATGAGTCTTATACAGAGATATCCCATGCAAATTGAATACAAACCAGGAAGAGAGATGCTTACTGCAGACGCCCTACCAAGGCTATACAATAAACACATCCTCCACACTGATGGCAACCCCGACTGGCCCATGTTAATCATGGGGAATCTCCAGGAAGGGTTCCCACCTGGCACACCAATGGACATCCAAGAGAAAGTCCTCAAGAACAAACACCTGTTCAAAAACGTATATGGTACCCTACACCAAATCCTTCCAAATGGTGACACAGTACCCTACGTTCCGTCAATACAAAAGATTGACACAATCCTCTGTTATCACAGAGACTTGGGACACACCTGTAGCAGAAACTTACATGAATATCTCAAGACTCGCTACTGATGGCCCAACATGCTATATGATATCAGAGAAGTACTAGAACAATGAGAGGTCTGTGAAAAGTACGCCCAAACCAAAGCACCACCCAAGTCAGTGGTACCCGTATCCATCACACAACCCTTCAAGGTATGGTTGTTGGATATTGTGGGACCCATGCCTGGTGAAAACAAGGACAAGAAGTACATTATCACAGCCATTGACTATGCAACCATATGGCCTGTAGCACAAGCTACAAAAGAGCACAAAGGCAATGATGTGAGACAATTCATTGGCAAAGAAATCATAGCTAAGTTTGGAAAACCCGACCTCTTAATCACAGATGGGGGCACTGAACTCAAAGCTATTGACACCAACATATACCTTGCCAAAAATGGAATAAAACACGTCACAGCCAGCCCATATCACCCCCAGGCAAATGGACGTGTAGAACAACTAAACAGCTCTCTAGTGGAAGCCCTCAGTAAGCTATCTGCCAGCAATCCAAAAGCCTGGGTTGACATGTTGCCAACCGCCCTTATGGTCTTCAGAAAACAAGTCAACCGCAATACAGCCAAAAGCCCCTATGAACTTGTGTATGGTCAGAAGCCTTCACTTGTCAGTACAACCACGGGACCACAACTGCCACTTCCAAAGAAGATACCAGACAGTAATGACCCAAAAGTACTTCAATCCAGAAAGCACCAAGAAGTGATGGAACAACAAAGGGTTCAGCGGGAAGCAATCCCATTGCAACAAGAAAGGTTCCAAGTTGGAGACAAGATCTGGGTTGTCAATCACAACCAGCACAAATTAGACCCAGGATTGCAAAGGCCAGGCTTTGTCATGGAGGTGAAACCCAATAACATGTACCTCATCAAAGGGATTGGAGCTCAAACTGAACTGAAACAGATGCACCATGACCAACTCCGCCTATGTAAAGCAAGAGCAGCCCAGCAAAACTCAAGTCTCCCTGTTCCTATTGCCAAACTGGATCAATACCAGGCCTGTATTCCAGATACCCTCAAGAAGGTTCCCAAGGCTCCGCCTTCCAGCACCCCAGGGGGAGATGTTGCAACATCTTTGATTACTCCCTCTCAGGGAATTAATGCCCTGAGTAAATCACCAAGCGGCTCACAAAAAAATGGTTCATTGCCCAGCCAATAAGCCGGTGTCACCTTTATCAGTTAACCATCTATGATGGGGATTCTCAATCCAGGTCCTAAATGGAACACAACTTGATTAAGCCTTGTGACTCAAGAGGAACATTACTCAGATAAGCCCCGTGACCGCCATGACATACATGGACGACATGTGGCTTATCATGATACTATATATTAACCTATATTCATTATTAATAAAGTATCATTCTCTTCTTAAATCTTCCCCTTTATTTTGTTTATTATACTTCCCAGAAGTATAAACTCAACAGTAGTACAAAATACAATGATGCTTATTATGACAGAGCTTGCAGATACAAATTGCAGCTACCAAATAACATAAATTGGTAGTATAAATCATATGCATATTAAATCAGCAGTGGACTGCTTACCTGGACCTTAAATAACCAATGATAAGCATCACCGTAGCATTTAAGTGATACATGATTTGCCACTGCGCCACTTTAAAAATACACAAGCACCACTTGGTTTTGGATTAGGCGCCAAAGCGCCAAACTACTTTTATGTCAAGCGCCGCCACACCAACTGAAAATTATTGCAGGCGCCAAAGCACTGCTTTACTTCTACATTGAGCGCTGAGGTGCTGGGTTTGATTCTCTATTATCTTAAATTCCCATATGTATCATATTAATAAGCACTAAGCCTGGATTTAAAAATACACAAGCACCACTTGGTTTTGGATTAGGCGCCAAAGCGCCAAACTACTTTTACGTCAAGCACCGCCACACCAACTGAAAATTATTGCAGGCGCCAAAGCACTGCTTTACTTTTACATTGAGCGCTGAAGTGCTGGGTTTGATTCTCCATTATCTTAAATTCCCATATGTATCATATTAATAAGCACTAAGCCTGGAGTATGCCAGAGAAGTAGGAAGTATCCTGAAGTACTAAATCATTTCATGCCAGCAAGGATCACCTGTTCTGGGTGAAGATAAAGATATTCTATTGGTTGACATGCAATAAGCGCCAAACCTAGATTAATAATTACCCAAATTAGGGGTGTTTTAGAATGTCCTAGAAGACATTGCTAGCAGCCCAGGGTTTAACTTTGCAGAAATTATAAGAAGAATGAATCACTAATAATAAAATAGGCTTTAATCTTGACTTGTCTTTAACATATTTAATCTGGTTGACCTTTATCCTAATCCTTGAGTGCTTCTGTGCAATCAGAAGCCATTGCCAGACAGTAATCATGGTTCCATTCAATACTGGCCCTTCTGATACAATACTGCTCATATCCTCACATATGACTGTATTCAAGCAAATGTCCTGTGCCATATAATCTCAAATAATTGTAGCGCTGTAATGCAAAAAGTGCGACACCATCTATGCTTGCCCTCTCTTGAGAAATCAACTTTCCTGGAAGACATATCAGAACTGCTGGTAATGGTGCTTCTGCTCATCCTAAACTACTATTCAATCTGCATGGACATTTATATATATACAGTATATAGGGATAATTTTCGCAGTAAAATGGCCAATATCTTCTAAATAATTTTTGTTTTTCTAATATCCTTTATTGAAAGTATAATATGGCATCGATAGGTGCTTTTATTGGATTCTCCAGTTTGTTTTAGATCCGGTAGTGGAACCCCCAGTTCTTAAAATGTTATCGGCCTAGATTTTATCGAGGAAGCATATTAAGTCCTGGCTGCGCTTCAATAAACAATTCCGTACCAAGCGGGGCTTTCATCCTCCAGTAGAGAGTTGGCACTTTGACATATTGATTATAAACGTTGACTCTGTTGTAGTGATCAACAAATATTGAATATTCAGCACAAATGTAAAAAGGGGAATACAAGGGTAACACACAGCAGGAGACAGCAGCGCCTGCCTCTGCAGATCAGTTATAAAAAACACCAAAAGTCTAGTGGAAGAGATAAAGATGATTTATTGGGAGTCAAGGAAGCAAGAATATAAGTCAGTTACAAAAATTTGATTCGAGCTGACTGGAATGAATTCTAAATATATGTAGCCAATTAGAATTCACTACGACAACTCCCAACCTCTACCCTGACGAAGATGGAACTTTCAATATCCGCGCGTTGCAGCTGGCTTGGATATTTTTCATTCGAAATGTTGACGCTCCATAGTTAACCGGGGGAAATTAACTTTGAATGTTGGCTCCACCGGTTTAGTTTCAGGGTAACTCCGTAGGGTATATTCCATATCTGTTGAGTTCTCTAAATTGAGCAAGTGTGGCAACCGATTTATCGGCTAGGGTTTCCCGTGGTGAAGGGTTTGATCCAGATGTTATCCCGGGATGGGATAAACATGTAGGCAGTCTGCTTAAAAGGGACACGTGCAAGGCTTGGTGGCGGTTGGAACGGTTATATCAAACTGTGATCACCAGGGTGGATTTTTGGGAACTTCCGAATTGGGTTACAAATCTCGGGGTATCTCTTGGCAACTGAGGGGGGAGTGTCAAAGGTATATCAGAAACCTTTTCTTAAAACGATGTACTTAAAGTATAAAATTGTATCCCGCTTATAAACGGAGTGATGGAACACCTTTGAAATTTAACGGTTAGTCACACTCCAAGGGATTTAATCTCCAAGATAAGCATAAGTTTCATTAAGTAAATAAAGATCATTTAAATGAGGTGCAAATAACAACGTGACAATGTTTACATGGCGCCAAGTTTATCGCAGTGGAAATGCTGGCATCAGGGATACGATTTCTATTAATTGCTGGAGACGGGAGGTAGTATTTTGGTGGAAACAACTGATCTCAAGCGTACGGTTACCCTGGCGTGAAGGGAATATTTGGCAAGAACCTCAATATTTATTTGGTCAGAGAATATTCACCTCGAGGCAGGAACAAACTGAAGTTTGTACACATTTGCACATGGTTTTATTTGTTCTGTGTAAATTGTACTATGTGGCCTCAAAAAAAGTATACATATCTGCTATCATAATTTGAGTTAACAACTTGTTTAAACATGCATTGCTTGCGTAATCTAGAAATACATTTAACCCCCAAGTTTTAGCAAATCAACCCGTTAAGCCCCATAAACCCAACCAGCCTTTCAAACCAAAATTTAACTCAATTCATGACATTAGATTTACCAGCTATGAAGCTATTTGTATGATATTTTAAATATTTTTAAAATGACTAATTACAGAAAACTGTGTGGAATTCATACTTTAAAAATATTTTATCAAAATTTTTACGTAATAGTTTATCATCCTAGACAACATTTAAATATATTTTATTAAAGAGTTATAAACTGCTACCATATCGCAGGTGCTCAACTTTGGTAAATCATTTCCCTCAGAACAGATGCAGAAATAATCGACTATAAGACTTTAGAATTCCAATCCAGGACTAATAAACTACGCTGACTAAATCATTATTCAAAGGAACTTTCGCAAGGCAACTTTTTACATCTAAACCCACATTGTGCAATATTCAATATGAGAATCTAATTTAATAAATATTTTAATCTTCTTTTCATCCACATTATTGTTTGGTAACGCAAGTTATTAGCCAGAGATGAGAATTTTGAGTTCTTAAATATTACAATTGAAATAGATTTCTGATAGCCATTAGATAAATTTTATTAATAGTGAATAAAACCCTTGTCTCTTGAATAGTATAATCTGGTTGCCGTAACTCTGCTGGTTAAACCTCTGATGGATAATAAGCATCCACTATACCCTCCTCAGTACAACCCATTCAAACCCCAACTTTTATAAATAAACCAAGATTTATAATTGCTGCAACATCTTTGATTACTTCCTCTTTGGAAATCATTTTCCAAGAAGTCTTTTTACTGCCAAATAGTTAGCAGCACTATTGCCACCCCCATTGTTGTACAAGGATCATAGTACTTTGAGTCCTGTAAGGAACACTACTTGGAAAAGCCCCATGACTGTCATGGAGTACATGGAAACTATTTGGTTTTTCATGATACTATATAATATTTCTCTTTTGTATCAAATAAATTATCCTTCTCCTCTTAATTTCTCCTTATTTTTAAATACTTCCAAGAAGTTTATACTCAACATAGAGGTGAGTTTGAAAATAGCACTCCTGATTATGATTCAATTTTCATTCCAAAATAAAAGTAAAATAATTTAAAAAATAAGCATATAGTTTCGGCTATAAATTAACATTTAATCTATATTTTGGGTTTAAGATTTAATTGGCCTTAACTTTCATGCCAAAGGGATCCATGTGGAGCAGGTAATCATCTTTATTGAATCATAAGCTCGTTTCGGTAAACGGATCTCAATTAAAAAGGCCTCCACTTATCTTCAATTGCTTTTATAAATTTAAAATGCATTTTTAAAAAAAATGCCTATTCGAGGGTTAAAACTGGATTGGTATTACAACTAAGCTAAACTGATGTGGATCAACTATTATAATTTAAACTGCAATAAATTTGCAAACAATACAAACAAGAAGTAACAAATAAGTCTTTTGCTTAACATTAACTTATATCAAAGTAAAAGCATATTATATGGCCGGAATCAAGGTTTTTTGAAGGGATATACTTATATATAATCTATCAGATTATTGTCACGTTAAGATTTGGTGGATAAGTTTGATTAATATTTCCGAGTTCAATTTATAGTTTCCAGCATGCAAAATAATTTATTATTGACTTATCGATGTTAAAGTTATTAAATCGAAACGGGGGATCCTTGTCTCACTAGCAATGCTTCAAAACTTTACTTTCGATTATTGAGTTAAAATCCAAGACTGATACGATTTCATTACTATTCGTGTACAAATCCATGTAAAGGACTATATAGCCTACACATCCATACTTGCCCTTGAGTAGAGATATCATTGGTTTCATATCAAAGTACTGTAGCTACTTTGGTTCTGGTACGGAAATTGATGAGTTAAGCCTTTTAGAGACCTTTGTTTTTCTTGAAGTTGAACATTTTGCCAAGTCAAATGGGGAAACACCTTTAATCCCGTTAAAACAGGGGGTTCCAGTTCAGATTAAATGTCATTTGATCTGGGTTAGTCAATCAGACCCACATCTGTACCTTCCCGCCAAAACAGTTGGTGCCCTAGCAGGTGAAGTTTCAATGTATGGATTATCGACCCCAACCTAATCATCTTAGGGGGTTGGGTAACCGTTTAAAATGCAACGGACATGGGTGGCTCAGTAGCCGAGGTTTAACATCAAAATGGCACGTTAAAATCCATAGCGACATGGTAAAATTTGGTCAACTCGGTGAGTTGCCGCGATGTCCTATTGAACGCTTTCCGATTCCCGCTGGTATAACGGTTTACAAGTTACAGCGGAAAGACTTTATCTTTATTTTAGGGTGGTTAACAGCCTGAAACTTGGGTATTTTACAAGGTTGGATGTCGATTGGTGCTGAGTTTACTAAACTGCTCAGATGGCTTCTGGGAAGGAAAGCCGACCCGTTTGAACGTCAAAATTGATTTTGGCATTTTGGAATTTGGAATTATGGCAAATTAGTCGATTGCAATAAAACGTCTACCAAGTGAAAGGGTACTAATCAGGACTAGTTGATTGAGACGACCCTTGCTTATGGTTGCTTCCAGGCGCCTACTGGATCTGGTCCAAACACTCAAAACAAGGATTTTATAAAGTTGCATCAGAATTAGTTGGTTTTTGCTTCACACCCTAAAACAGAAACTAGCTGGAAATGGTTCGCCACAGCCGTTCCCTCGCTTCCAACCATTTAAATAGGGAAAGGGGTTCTCTGGGTTCAAAACAGTTGTAGGCATATATACCCCCAATGGGATGTAACACAATAGCTTTGTGGAATAATCATGCTGTAACTACATTCAGCCATTAATCTTTCTGTGGGCTGAAGAATGTTAAACATTAAGGTTGGGTCAAAGTTTGGATCTCATTACGCTGATAGCACCAAAGCCAGAGTTCCAACGGTGGGTGTACTAAAACAAAATCTTCCCAAAGAAGCCCCTTTTAGGGAATAAGACAGCCTTGGAAATACAAATGTATAGCTTTGAAATACAGATTTTAAGCTACTGATGAATTGGATTTATTTTAAAAAGCACAATAAATAAAAAGGTTACAGTAAAAACCTTGGGTATAGTTTAGTTATTTTATTTTTAAGGCCTGCCTAACAAAAAGCGAGAAATAAAGACTAAACCCTAAGTCACTGAAATGTAGCTACCAATATTAGAAGGTTTCTCTGATATATTGGGTAAATTAAAACTAAAATGTGCAAGAATTTTGTACATTAAGATAAATGTCACTTTGATATTTTGATGATCACCTGGTTGAGAAAGTTGAAACTGATGCTCAACATATTTTCTAATAGAACGTTGCAGCATACTCTTCCAATCCAGCTGTCAGCATATCTCACAATATACAGGGGTGGCAATGGAACCACTTCAAGGGGATATTGCATTATAACCTCACTCAAACCCCAGAGATAAAAACATCCTATATTAATGTTTATAATACACAGTCAATCTTCCCCCTGATTAATAGGGATCTCAAAGCCTACTTGGGAACCAGCAACCTTAATACCCTTTTTTATTCCAAATAGGCTGCAACTCTGTAGACTAAAGTCTCCTCATAACAGTTTAAGTATTTTATATACATAAAAATAGATATTATATTATTCCAACTCTATTTTCTGTCCCTCCAAGAATAAATTCTATACCCAATTTTCAAAAGGTTGGACTACAAATAGTTTATCTGCAAAAAAACAAAGCATAGAAATAATCATTTGCCTTTCAAAAGATCATGTCTCTAGGATACCTTTAAAAGTGACTTATACCCCTATCATAAAAATTGAAGTTTAATTTAAAGTTTAGCCAGGTTATAAATCTTCCAACCAACTTGAAAGGCTTTACTGCTAACCCCTGACAAGTTTGAAGAAGCCTGTTTTACAAAGCTGATTCCAACTAAAAGGCTTCAGTATTCTTTAGAATCTCTAAAAATTGCTTAGATAAAATGGATGGCCTTTGAAATCATTGAATTTCAGCTTATCCTTTTAAGCTTAACTTGTTAGAGCTCACAGGAAGACTCTAGCAAGTGTTGCAACATATTTGATTACTCCCTCTTGGGAAAATAATTCCCCAATAAACTTGTTGAATGATTCCCTGACTAATCACTAAATTGGTGGCACTACTAGCATTCAGCCATCTATCACAGGAATCAAACATTCCGGATCCTAAATGGAACATAGCTTGAACAAACCTTGTGAATTAAGAGGAACATAACTCAGATAAGCCCCATAATTGCCTTGATGTACATGGACAGTATGTGGCTTCCCATGATACTATATATTACCATATATTCATATCCAATAAAGTATCATTATCTTCTTAATTTTCCCCTTTATCTCATTTTATTACACTTCCCAGAAGTATATACTTGACAGTAGTAGCACAGGTAGGTTATCCACACCTACACAACTTTAAGGAAAAATTTCTCTAAAGAAAAGAACCCAGAAAATGGCACTTTCTGCAGGTTGGAGAGTCTATGAAGAAGGGCAAGACGTCCCTACAGGTTTTGTTGTCTTCAACAATGTCCTTGTCCCTACCAAACAGTACAATCTCCTCACACCCATAAACTCCTGAACCCGCCTCCAACTCTAACTTCACAGACAACTGAAATACCCAACATTGTATTTCAACGTCTACATTCAGCAGAGATAGGGACTTTTGCAGGATTACACTGAGAAAACGCCAACCTCTGGATTCAAAGCACTCAAAGCAAGTTTACACAAGAAGGGAACCCCCACAGACTCTGGGCCAGTGAGATATCCCTTTGTATCATTGGGGCCATCTCATGCTTTGTAAGCAAATGGATCAAACAACACCCCAAACACTGTGAAGACTGGGATATGTTCAAAGCCGCCTTCCTCAAAAGATTTGCCATGAAGGATTCTGAGGTGGTGATCATGAGAGGACTCAGAACTTTCAAAATGACTGGAACAGTCAAGGAGTACATTGTAGTTTAAAAAACCTACATGGCTGAGCTCCCAACACTATTAATTTTGACAAAGCCAAACCACAATTGGACTTCTATAATGGCCTCCCTACACACATCAGATGTCAGTTCAATACAACTGTGGGGTTTCTGTCCATCAGTCCCCAAAGTGTGTCCTGGGTTATAGCCAGGGACCAGCTTGGAGGAGTTGTCATTCCTCAGCAGTGGTGAGTGGTTGACCAGAAGCTTGTACTTTGCCTGCATAAGTGCAAACTCTTCCAGCACCTTCCCAATGACTAGGCAAGCATCCCCATCATACACTTGTACTTCAGCAGGCGCTAGCCCCTCTGTGAGCCCATATCAGTCCTGTAACAACCTGGTAATTCATTTCATATAAACTCCCTTCCCCTATCTGTCATCTCAAGATACTTAGTCACTTTTTCCCACTCCTCCTGGGCAGTCTTACTAGAGGCAAATCTTCTACAACCTTGACAAATTATATCCTCCTCTCCTTGGCTAAGGTAAAAGATATGAGGTAGTTCACTCATAGGATTTGTATTTTTATCACAGGAAAATTTGGGCAGAGGTTGTAATAGGCTTTTATTTACTGTCAGAAGGAAGATCCCTTTAGAAACCTTCTGACATAATGCCTGGGTGGGGAAACAATATGGTTTTGCCAATACTTGGAGTAATTCAACCATCTCTTGGACTCTTTGAACTTGGTCTTGGGCTTCTGCACCTTTGTTTTGGGCTCCTGCTCTTTGGTCTTGGGCTCCTACACCTTTATTTTGGGCTCATGTGGTCTGTTTCAGCTCAGGATTCTTATCCTTAGCCCTGGCTGCTGTATCTTAGGCTTTTGCACCTTTATCTTGGCCTTCAGCTTCTTCTGTAGTCCTAGTGGCCTTTGTAATTCACTTGATCTAGTCCCTGTTAAGCCTCAGATAGCTCCCCCTTTTACAGCTCCTTGTATCAGTCCAAAATCTCTCTCAGAAATCTTCTTTTCCAAAGCTTAAACTATCCAGTTTTTCTCTCACTGCAATATATTAAACTTAATAACTTACTTTAACCAATGAAAGCCCTGAACTTTCTGCTTCTGCTACTCATTTTTTAGGCTTTAACTCTTAAGTTAAAGCCCTCAAAACACTGATCAAATAAACTTTGGCTCACAGCCAATCATATGCCTCAATTCAACTGTTTACCTGAACAGTTTACCTAAATGACTTGCTCTTGACTATGGTTTGAGCTCAAAGTGTCTCGCTCCAAGTGAACAACAACCCTTTGTTTCAAATGGTTTTGCTGTGATTCCTGTCATGTTTCCCTGGCAAATCTTAAGCGCTTTTGTCTATGTTTCACATAAGGGATTTTGAACCCTCAATTCTTCAACGTCTCTCTGAGTTTCTCCGCATTTTCTTCACCGTTTTGAGCCTTTGAACTCGCCTGTTGCTTGCCTCTCAACTCTCCTAGTTGTTCTCGGCAAAATTTACATATTTGCCTCATAGTTTCTCTGTCCCGTTTCTGGCCTCTTTCTGGCTTCTTTCTATTCAATCAACTCTAATAAATTCACAGTTTAATCACTGTGAATAATTTATTTCTCTCTTTCCTTCTTTCTATATGATATTTAATTCTTTTATATCATATCTTTGGCAGCTTAAAATCCTTATTTAACTGCTTCTTATCTTAATATTTTCTCTCTTAAGACATCAAAATCAGCATTCCAGCCCTTATATCCAGTCTGGCTAGTATTTCCAAGACATCTTCTAGCTCCATAGCTAGTCCTGCACTACCATCTTCTGGTTCTTCAACCATATCTTCCAGCTCTTCAGCTTAACCAACAATCAGTTTATCTTAGTCCACAAACAGCTCCGTTCAGTCCTCAGTCCTCTAGCTAATCCTGCATCATGATCCTTTTGATCTTCTGGCTGCTCCTGCATTATGATCTTCCAATCCTCTATCTTTCCCTTTATCTTTTCTTTATCATGATCATCTCTTCCTGCATCATGATCTTATTTACAAACTTCAACATGGACCAACAGTCCCTCAACTAGTCTTCACTGTGATCATAAAGTCCTTCTGACTAGTCTTCTCTGCTGATCCCATACTATGAACCACCTAGGTTCTTTATCTCAGTTCCTGTTACCAGAACCTGTAGAGCTAGGCATAAGTCTACATTAAACTAGCGTTTGGCTGGGCCCTTGCAAGTGGCAATCCACTTAGGCCATCCAATCATAGATCATCAAAGTCTATGCTGTTGTTTTTACTCACCCAGGTGATTAAGTCTGGGCTTTCAGTCACAAAGTAATCAGCTTTATATCCCAGAGGCCTGATCACACCAAGTTCTGCAGCTGCTTCCCCAAGCAAACCGCCTTGGTGACACCCCTGAGCAAATCTATGCCCTCTAATGCTCACTTTGTGTTCTCACCAAAGCTCCCATAGGGACATAGACAAGGACACCCTACCAGTCTGTTAGGTAGGATGCTTACTCGCAGACCTCCTGCAAGCATAGCAGGGTATGTAGAGCCATCAGAGCTCTTCCCCTCCCTGACAGCCTGCGCTACCCGCCAGGGGTCTGAAACTCACAGCCCTGGTAGGAAAGACCCCTACCATGCTGGTATACACCTCTACCCTGGCAGCTTGCGTCACCTGCCAGGGTCTAAACATCCTCCATCCTGAGCAGCACATGCTACCCATCAGGCTAAATCACTCTCCACCTCAAGCATCTAAAGCTCCCTGCTGAGCTATCTTATTCCTCACCCCTATCAGCCACAGTTCCCTGCTGGGTGAGGACCTCTAGCCCACAGCAGCCAATATATTCTGCTGAGTGAAGACAACATCTGCCCCTATTAGTCTTTATACCTACTAGCTAGGCCTTAACTTCTCTAGTAGCCATCATTCCCTACTAGGCCTCTACCTGCCACAAAGCAACAACACATGGACTATATTTAGCATAGCGTCTTTATTTGAAGCCAAATCAACCCTTGCCTGCAAACCTGTTTACATGTGGATCATCACAATGACCTGCTGCAAGAACCTCCAGGAGGTATTCTTGGAGGGAAAGTGTGTGGCACAAAAGTCTTAAAATCTGCATATATCAAACAAAAAGAGAGTCCTACAGCTAAAAAGAACCCTTGGCCCAACAAGCAGAACAACTGAGCTAACAATACCCATCCTTGAAACGTGAATCACACTGCCCAAGCTAATCAAGCAAGCACTGAAGATACCAACAAGGAGGGAAAAGCTCAGGGGAGTGCTTAGGCAAGCTGCCCTCCCCCACTCTACAAGACTTGTACAGGGACCAAGATGTGGACTCAATCACCATGATCCAAGTACCCTCCAGCAACCCTCTACTGTTTGCCACCCAAACTGGAAATAAACTCCTCACTTATTCTTTCTGTTTTTATGGATATCAGGGCACAGCACTATTTGACACTGGAGAAGACCAATCCCTTGTTGAAAAAATATTTTCAAACCTCATGGAACTTCCACAGTCTGAAGCAACATCAAAAGAGTTATCATGGCAGACAATAGGAGCACATCAGTCACCAAGGAAGCATAACCTTTCTGCGCCCAAATTGGAAACTTGCAGACTACGCTCAGTGGCCCTATCATACCAATCCCCAGGTATGATGTTATTCTTGGTTTAGATTAGATGAGAAAGACCAAACCAAATATCAACTGGGGTAGCACTACCCTTACCATAAAACAAGGCAAGGTGCACCACCATGTCTACCCAACTCATCTCAACATGCTTATGAGAGACCACATATTTGTGAAGATCATGGAATCAGAAGAAGAAAAAGACCCTAGAAAAATCAATTGGAACACCTGCACGTATGAAGTTATCCACTTCAAAAATACGGGAACAGTATGTGATAGAGATCCAATCAGAGCACAGCTGGTCGGTGAATTCCCCTCTGTTATCCAGGGATCATTACCCAGGTTACTACCCGACTGCGGCATACAACATGAAATCAACCTAAAAGGTAGTGTGCCTAAAGCACAACCCATCTACTGCCTCACACCACAGGAAGACAAAGCCCTGAAGGCTTACCTTGATGAAGCACTTGAGAAAGGCCTCATTAGACCCTCAAAGTCACCCTTTGGCGCAGCTGTCTTCTTTGTGTCAAAAAAGGATGGAGGACTCTGCCTAGTCACAGACTACAGGGCACTCAACAAGTTCACAATTAAGAATAGGTATCCCCTGCTCCTGATTTAAAACCTCTTTTATGTCCTGGGGGGTCCCAAGTATTCACAAAGATTGACTTGGCGGCAGGCTATCACCAAATTTGAGTGAAAACAGAATATATATCAAAAACTGCCTTAAGAACAAAATATGGGTCCTTTGAGTATGTGGCTCTTAATTTTGGTATGAAAAACGCTCCCAGTACCTTTGTGACATTCATGAATGAGGTCTTCAAGAAACTCATTGGAAAAAGAGCAAGCATCTACCTAGACAACATAATCATATATAATCCAATGGTAACACAACACTGGGAAGATTTCTGTCTGGTCCTCTGCACCCTCAAGAAAAACCAACTTGTTGCTAAACCCTCAAAGTGTGACTTCTTCTTGTCTTACCTTCTATTCCTTGGTCACATTATCAGTAGGGACGGAATCAAACCAGACCCAGAGAAGATATGTGCCATAACTAAAATGCCAGCACCAAGAAATAAAAGTGAGCTTTGTACCTTCCTGGGTATGGTAGCCTACATTAGGAGATTCATTCCTGATTGGGGTGCCCTGACATCCCCCTGTCTGCAATCACAGGCAGGACAAATAAATTTTTGTGGACACTGCTAAGAGACCAACACTTCTGAGAACTAAAAGAGCACATGACCACCGCCCCTATCCTCCAGTATCCAAATCATGAAGGAGTATATGAGCTGGAAACTGTCACATACAATTACGTCATAGGAGGAGTACTCTGAATTCAAACTTCAGAAAAGGACTTCCTCCCTGTAGCATATGAATCAAGGAAACTTTCTGATGGTGAATAAAGATATTCAATACATGACAAAGAACTGGTAGCTATTGTGCACTGACTTATGAAGTTTCAATGTTACCTGAAAGATGCACAAATATTCAAAGTGCTAACCAATCACAAGTCATTGATATTCTTCAAGTCCCAACAACATCTAACAGGAAGACAAGCGGAATGGATGAGCCATATACAAAGATACCCTGTGCAAATTGAATACAAGCCAGGCAAGGAAATGCTTACTGCAGACTCCATACCAAGGCTATACAATAAACATGTTCTACGCACTGATGAGGACCCTGATTGGCCCATGTCAATTATGAAGAATATCCAAGAGGGTTTCCCATCTGGTACACCAATGGACATCCAAGAGAAATTTCTCAAGAACAAACATATGTTCAAAAACATATATGGCACCCTACACCACATACTTCCAAGTGGTGATACTGTACCCTATGTCCCGTCAACACAAAAGATTGACACAAGCATCCAATATCACAGAGATCTGGGACACACCTGTAGCTAGAATTTGCATTAATATCTTAAGACACACTACTGATGGCCTGACATGCTAGATGATATAAAGGAAGTACTGGAGCAATGCAGGGTCTTTGAGTGATCCGCCCAATCCAAGGCACTGCCCAAGTCAGTACTACCAGTGTCAATCACACAACCCTTCAAAGTGTGGTCACTGGATATTGTGAGACCAATGCCAGGCAATAACAAGGGCAAAAAGTACATTATAATAGCTATCAACTATGTGACTAGGTGGCCTGTAGCCCAAGCTACAAAATAACACAAAGGCAATGATATTAGAAGATTATTGGCAAAGAGATCATAGCTAAGTTTGGGAACCCCAACCTCCTAATTACAGATGGAGGGACCAAGCTTAAAGCCATTAACACCAATATCTACCTTGCCAATAATGGAATAAAGCACATCACAACCAGTCTCTACCACCCACTTGCAAATGGAAGAGTAGAACAACTAAAAATCTCACTAGTAGAAGCCCTCAGTAAGTTATCTGCTAATAATCCAAAAGTCTGGGTCAACATGCTACCAACAGCACTTATTATGTGAAGAACACAAGTCAACCGTAATACAGTAAAAAGCCTATATGAAATTGTCTATGGGTATAAGCCTGCCATTGTTAGCACTACTTCTGGATCCCAATTACTTCTACCTAAGAAGGTGACAGAAAAATTGATCCTGATGTACAGTGTGCTAGAAAAGACCAGGAAGACATTAAAAAAAGAATTAAGTGTGAGGCAATCCCACTATAATAAAAAAGATTCCAAGTTGGGGACAAAATCTGGGTTTTCAACCACAATCAGCATAAGTTAGACCCAGGACTGCGTGGACCAGGCATAGTCATGGAAGTCAAGCCCAACAATACCTACCTAATCAAGGGAATTGGAGCTCAAACTGAACTGAAGCGCATGCACCATAACCAACTCTGCCTGTGTAAAGCAAGAACAGCCCAACACAATTCCAGGCTCCCTGTACCCAACATCAAACTGGATCAATACCAAACCTGCATCACTAACACTCTAAAGAAAATTTCTATGGTTCTGCCTTCCAGTACCCCAGGGGAAGATGTTGCAACATATTTGATTACTCCCTCTTGGGAAAATAATTCCCCAATAAACTTGTTGAATGATTCCCTGACTAATCACTAAATTGGTGGCACTACTATCATTCAGCCATCTATCACAGGAATCAAACATTCCGGATCCTAAACAGAACACAACTTGAACAAACCTTGTGACTTAAGAGAAAAATTACTCAGATAAGTCCCATGATTGCTATAACGTACATGGACAATATGTGGCTTTCCATGATACTATATATTATCATATATTCATATCCAATTAAATATCATTCTCTTCTTAATTTCCCCCTTCATCTTGTTTATTATACTTCCCAGAAGTATATACTTGACACAAGCTAAGTTGATACTCCCAAGCCGTTATTAAAGGTTTGGTATGACCTTGAAGCAAGGTTAATTAGGTTTAGTACAAAAAGCCTTGGAAGTTGTACCTTGGCTATGTTTCAAATTAAGCCCATTTTTATTGGGAGTCCCCTTAGCTATATAAAGAATAGCAACTTTGGCTTGTTTTATTGGCTTCCAAAAAGACTAACACATCAGCAAATCTGATTCCAGATAAATAAAAATTAGATTGATCTGGTTTACCTTATTCAGATGATTTTAAAATAATTATATAATGGACTAACAATTTGATCTTTTGAATTTACATTCAAATTTGCTGATGATGAGTGTAGTAGCTTGCCAATACTAACCAAGATATGTTTTACATAATATAGAGGTGATAAGGTAAAAAGACAATGTCATCACTTTGGAGATTGACCAAATTAAATATAAAAAAGTAACCTGAACATAAAGGCTAGGCTATTATATCTAGTCAGATCTTTTCCCATCATAAAATAGTGGGAAACAGTAGCACTTTAATAAGCAAAAATGATTTGGTGAAGTCCTTTTAAAGCCTGCATTAAAAATAATGTTTCAGGCAATAGCTGCTATAAATTCTTGACCTGGACCCAAGGCCTAGACTTTTTAATCAGACAATGTCACCTTTTTGTTGCAGGATCTAGAACCCAGAAGGGCTATGCCTTTATCATGTGATGTTGAAAGGGTAAAATTTCTCAAGATGAGTGGCCCAGCTATACTTATTTGGTAGCCTTATTTAAGTCTAGCTATTAAGGCTTTTCATCAGTGCATCCATATAAGAGGCTTTTGATGCTATATATCAATAAAAATCACATAGATTCCTGATATTCTTGGGGCAGGTTAAATAAGAATCCCTGGATATAAACCTTGTTTAGCCTTGTTATTTTTATCTGGTGGGCTGATAATGGATTTGAAATTCCTTGGACAGGTGCCCAAATGTTATTTTTCCACATGTTTTAGTTACCTCAATAAACTACTAAATTTTGGATTTATTATCAGGGATTTATTATCCTATCTTGTTTTATATCATATTTTACAGCTTCTCTATCAGGAGATGCTTGGTTTTTTAAACATAATGGCATCTGGGCCTTGTTTGATATTTCAGGCTGTACTTGATGAAGCCTTGGCCCTGATGATTTCTTGCAGGCAAATTTTTAAAAGGAGCTTGATTTCACTTCCTGATCTGTATATCCCCTCCCAAACTTTAAATATTCACAGGTTGGATCACTGGGATATATGCTAAAATAATGTATGAGCAATTTAGATCCTTCTCTTGCCTTTGAGCAATTAAAGGCAAGTAAAAGCAGTTGGCTTATCCTATATAGGATATTAAAAATTCTCTATAGCTTTGATCTCTGTAATATACTGGGATAAGTTTTGGTTGCCAAGACACATTTTTAACAAAGAGAAATCTAGCAGCTGCTTTGAGGGGATGAACCCCTGGGGTTCAGGAATGGTCATCACAAACTTTACAAAAATAAAGGGAGCCTTGTCCTGAAATAATTGAGGCCATAAAAAAAATAAACCTTCTGATGGAATATTTCTTTATAAGTGAGATTCTGTTGAATTGAATATGATTAAATACACAAGAAACAGGGGATAAAGTAGTGACTTTGGGGAACAAATCTAATTAGCCCTAGCCTTGATACAAAAAGGATCCCCAAGATTATTATTTTTAAATTGAACCTTGATGCCAAAAGATCAGAAACAATAGCATGAAAATAAAAGATGTGGTAAATAGCCTTTATTGTAGCTGTTTTAAAGAGACCAGAAGCAAAAAAAACAGAGAATTAATCCAAGGAAAAAGAAATTCATTGGTAGAAAAAATGGGTTTATACCCTTGTGGAAGGGACAGGTGCCTAAAACTAAAGTGTAGAGATCAAAATCACCAAGAATATGAGTTTTTACCTTGTACTGTTTTAATTTTTTTTAAAAAAGTTGATACTTTCTTTAAACGTGACTTTTTAATGTTTATATTAGTATCTAGAATAAAAACCAATCCCAGAATGACAAATTTGATGGAATTTAAAATCCACCTTGATTCCAAATGGCAAATAACATAGACAATGTTAACCATTTTGAGTAGAGGGGACAAAAAGAAAGTTCCTAAATCAAATTACAGTAACAGTTTTTTTTCTTTTGCAGCTTTCCCCTTCCCATCTCTCCTTCCTCCTCAAAAACGTTCAATTTTTCTGCATTTTCAGGAGGGTGGACCATATAAAGTCTGTTACCAGATAAAAATATATGTCTTTTTCTTTCTCTCTTTCTCTCATCTCCTTTCTTTTTAAATGCACATGTTAGATAAAACTAAGATGTACATGATATCACATAGATAAAAAGGGCTCTCTGGCATGCAATTAAAAACTATTTTATTTTTGTATAAGTAAAGTGGTTTTAAATAAAAAATATTTAAGTACCCATTTTCAATGAAATTTACCTGACAGGTTCTCATTAATTTTAAAGGTTGTAACTTATTATAAGAATATATAAGCATATAGGCTTTAGTTAAATATAAAACTATATAGTATAGCCTCAATGAGTATGTACTGTATTTTATACAATAGTTTTCAAAGCTATGGCACTAAGTGACAAAAATGAGAATTAATTGAAAACAATTGAGATTTAAATGAGAACAACTCAGATGTAAACAAAATCAAACCCAATTAATTATATTGATTAATTTTAGATTTTAGTTCACTTTTAATTTGTTTACATCTGAGTTGTTTTTGTTTGAATCTCAGTTAATTTTGATTAAATCTCATTTTTGTTGCTTAGCACCATAGCTTTGAAAACTGATTCAGTATTTTTAATTATTCACTAAATAAATAATAAAGCTTATTGATAAAAAATACCGCTATTCATTTTGAAAAAAGGATATTTAAGCTATTTTCTTGCAATAAACATACTTTTTTCTTTACTGAAGTATTAATATAGCTTAACATAATCTATAAAAAATTTAATTTCCTTATAGACTAAGTACATCTTTTAAGACTAGTTTTAGGTAATTTCATATTAAAAATTGATAAATAAAGCTGGATATAAATTGTAGGATAGTTTGTTTTAAAATGCAAAATCAATCTCTTAAAAACAACTGATTTAAGCTATTTTATTATTTTTATTATTTATCTTCTAGTTTTTTGTGAAACAAAATACTAGGGGTCTTTTTAGTATCTAAGATGTTTTAAAGCTTTTACTCTTATACTGAAGTCTATATATACTTTGATTCAAAGGTGACCTCTGGAAACTTTCTTTTTGCTCTGTGTCTATTGATTTTCAGTTTTTGTACCCAACATTTTGGTTTGATCTTTGCAAATTTGGGAGTTCCTATGCTTGATTTCTGCTCTTTGAATTTAAGGAAACTTGAACTAAGAAAATAATATGTGCTATGACATTAGGACTGGCCATATGAAGAGTTACAGCTCAATTTTTAGTTACATGGTAAAATTCTTATATTAAAAGGACATTTTTAGTTGGGAGATAAGATGGTAATGAGCGGTCCCACTGGTAGGTGAACAATATTGGCTGTCATATATTTGGAAAGATGTTGATTTAAGTCCAGGATTGATCTGCTAGGATCTGGGCTCAATGTGAGAGTTTAAAAAGTACAAGTATTATAGTTTTATATCATTATATATTATTGGCAACTGTCATAATGTAAACTGTCTGCATGTAAAATCCTCCATGTTGACAACCCCAAATTTTATTCTGGCTTTATTTTTTTACAATTTTACTTAAAACTTGAAAATAGAAATCAAATTTAACTTTAAATATTAGGAAAAATTATTTAAGGCAAAAAATGAATAAACATACAGTAAAAATACAAAAATATTTTTTGGGATTTTTAACATGGAGGATGTTATATTTAGAAAGTTTAAATCCTGACATTTGCCATATTATCAAGTGTATTTGTATTGTAATGACCTAAAGAATTAAGTTTCATATATCAAATAAGATTAAAAAATGAACCACCTTATTGGTGTTGAAATCTAAAAGTGTCATCAGCTATTAAAGCTACCCCTAAAATCACATTTCATTGGGTGGTTTCTTTTTGGGGTCTTTAAATTTTAATTTTACATGATGAAAAAACGTGCAGAGCTAGTACCAAAGATTCATTCTGGTTGTCTGAATGATGATGGCAGATAAATTAAACTATGAAGTAAATCCTCATTTAAAGCCAATAAGATTAAAAGTTTTTACAGAAAGTGTTTCATTAATGCCATTTATTATTTTCTATAGATCAAAGAGAATCAATTTACCCCTAAACATCATATGAGTAACCTTATATCTGGGCCTCATGCTTTCCCTAGTTAATCTAACTGCGCCTCAAAGAGGGTAAATAATCTTGGCTATTTGGTTATATTATTCAACCATGAGGTATTGGCTCAAGGTGGTAAAGTTTGGGGTGCATGAAGATATCCAGGTAAATAATTTTCCTAGAACAGATTTTCAAACTGTTTGGATTCAACTAGGGTTGCTCTATATGTAATTTTTTAGCTTTTTACTAATGAAAGTTTGAAGCCCCTTTGCTTTATTGGCAAAGGTTAACTATCATTATTAATTGTTCTAAGCTTATCTATATGCAATAACAGGCTCAATTTTAAATTTTTATTCTTTTTAAATATAATCTTATTAAAGTTTTCTAGTAACAAAACAACAGAGGAATATACAGAGGGCCCCTAAAATGGTATCTATAGAAGTAGTTTATTGAATTTTATTTTATTTTTATAATTCCAAATGTAAAAAGGGTACCTGTGGCAAAAACTAAAGCTGGATCAGATTTGGCAGGAGATGCACTGGAAGCAAGTAGTTAAACAAGCATCATCTGGCCTCAAAGCTTGAGAACAAGCTTTCTAAGTTTTTACTGCTGAGTGGGTTGGATAAACTTTTGATGCCAGATACCGGTTTCTGAGGCTAGGTATAGGTAGATCTTTAGCAGGCTGGTTATTTTTCAACACCCTTTAGAGGGGTAAATCTATCTCCTAGCTTGGTTTATGATTTCTTTTAGTATTAATATTTTTGTTAAATAGTAACATAGTGACATTTATATAATTTTATTAAGTATACCAGGCAAGAATGGGAAAGTTTAGAAGGACTTATTTGTCTTTATGAACTAAAGATCTTTTTATATCTGCTTGTAACATCAAGACTTTATCTATATGAGTTATTTGGTGTTGATGGGGGTGATTTAAAGATATTTAGTTGGTTAAAATATGCCCTAGTGGTATTTTCAAACCTTTCTTTTATCTAAGCTAAGCTCAAAAGTTAAAAATTGTGAGTAATTTTTAATGAATTTTGCTGTGAAGTATGATTTTTTGTCCAGTTTTAGTTCCTAGAGATAAAGATGGCAGAGATAGTGTGATTACCAAGAATAGATTGTAACATATCCATTTGAACTGCACCTTGGTGCTTTTTGAGAAACTCCCAAGTAAATAATCTTGAGTATGGATGACTAAAAGTGCTGGGAACATTACCCCTGAAGCCAGAAATACTCTGTCCAAGAGATGCCTACCAGCTGATTTTTAGCCATCCACATTCAGCCAGTTTAAATCCACATTTCTCTCTAGTAACCTTGACTTTTTTTGTTTTGTGGGGATAAGAATCCAAAAGCAAATCCAGAAAAAGAATAGATATCAACACTTGAAATAATTGACAGTTTTTAATAAATTTTTACCAGGGGGCTTACATAGCTAGCTTCTACTTGGGTAAAATTTTAAATCCAGGTCTGCTTGTTGAATTGCTGCCTAGATAAGTTTGCCAAGGCTTTCTCTTTTAGGGAAAGTGTGACTGGGGAGCAAAAGCTTCTTATACTGCTTTTCCCTCTGGCCAGCAGCTGAAAAGTGACATAGTGCCACCAATATACCAACAGGATAAGGATCCATAATCCAGATATATCCCTGGTCTTCATCTTATGGCAAGAAATGGGAATGACAACTGTCAGAAACCAAACTCTCATAAGGTGATCTTTAAGTCCCAAAAATCATTTTGGCAGCACCTTTCAGCGTTCAGATAAAAGCTTAAAGAAAGAGGTGAACTTCTATCTCTTTATTAATGTTTACTATTTAAGCCAAACCAGGGTATCCCTCATATAACAAAGCACCATGATAGTTTTGAGGTTGGTGACTTGGGGATGTTACATCTCCAAGGTTCAATCTAAGCAGTTGCCTGGGGGATCAGAGATGCTAGCATATTTATCCCAGAGAGCCCACAGACCCTGAGCCAACCCAGATCAGCAACTCTACCAGGGCCTGCAAACAGAACTTTGGGCCCAGACTTATGGCAAATTACAAACTGTGCTGGAAACCTGGGCTATCATGAGCTGTATTTTTCTGAGAAGAAGCTGGCTTAAATAAAGCTATCCTTTGGTTGGGATCACAGTATTAAATAATATATGATGAGTAGGGATAGAAAGAGAGATTCTTAACCCCTAGCCATACCCTAAATATCACCCCCTACCACTATAGTGAATGAAAAGTACTGAACTCTCCATATTAGTTGATACCAACCAGCCCCAGAGATAAAAGACTGGGTAATCAAAACAGGTCCAGAGCCTCAGAAATCTTAACCAGCCACAGAAAAGCCACTAAAAAGTATTGGGTTACTGCCAAGTGTACAAAAGATTGAAATAGAAGTCAACCATAATCCCTTTACACAGCCAAAATCAAGTAACTGGGTTCTCAGGGTACGAAAATTGATCTCCAATACCATAATACCTTTTCCAGCTTTGAAAAGGATGGGAAACTCCTTGCCTACCCCCAGTAGGTTTGCTATAAGGGTGTATGGTTTATAACTGCTATATATAGCCTACCCTAAGCTACCAGAGAGGAGCTGAGCTATGCTCAAGCCTTAAATGATCCTAACAGATCCTCTACTTTTTTGGTGGTGGGTAAAACATCTACCCTGGATCAACCTTCTAACTTTTGGTATAGCAACTCTTGAAAGTATTTTATATATAGCTCCTGCTCATTTCTGTTGAGTGGGAAACAGGCGTTGAAGGGGGCTAGCTTGGGGCACCTGGCTACCCTGGGGGTTTTTCTGACCCTGATCAAGGTTTTATGGCTGGCTTAGACCAATTTGCTGTAGGGTGTCCCTAGCCCTTTGCTGAGGGTCAGTTTTACTTACACATTTCTACACTACCTCTGGGGAAAGTGTCCCACCTGTTCTGGGATCTTGTAGCTTTGGGGGGAGCTTATTCTGCTCCCACCTTGCATCTTATCATCCTCACCCTCCCTATTGCCAATAGGTAGCTGGCCCTGTAGCAACCTACCATGTTTATCCTCACCTCTACCTGTCCCATGCATGTTGGCAGGATCAAGCCCCACTACCTGTAACTTGAACCCCACCCCTAAAGTGCAATAAAAATATCCCTTTCTTGCCTTTCTCCCTCTCCCCCTTATAGTGTACTGTATCTTCATGGGTTATAATTTCCAAGTCAGTTGGTGTTACTCCTGCCAAACATGCTCTTTCCTGGGTAGAGTGCTCCTTCCTAGCCATCAATCAACCCTGTTAACTTGTCTTGGGGTTGGAGTGCACGCTTGGGGTAGATTATAGCAAGAGCCCTCTCCCAGAATCTAACCCCCTGTCTCCTAAAGCCTAACCCCTTTACCTACTGGGTGGAAATAGCAACTAAGTATAGGTTGAAAGATTCAGCAAGTAAAAGGGAGATATTTATCTGTGCAGGAAGTTGGGCTAGATAGGGCATGGGATGGAGGTTGGGGGTCAATCCAATGTGGTGGGTAAGAAGTTTCCTTTTAGATCCTGGGTGGGGAGGCTTTCTTTCCCCAGAAGTTAGGGGGTTGCTTGGCACGGTGAAAAATAGTTGGAAACCGAGGAGGGTAGGGTTTATAGTAACGGATCGGTGAAGAGGATATATTTAGCAGTTGAGATATTTGATTACAGCAGGTCTCATCCCGGCCATTAGTGCAGAGCATACGATCTGAAACTAATTTCCGCTGGTAGCAAATATAAAGTCTGGATTCCAACAAGGTATGGTTGGTCTGAGTTTATTGGAGTTGGATCGTTGAGGAGATTCGAAACTTTCCTTGGGTTGGCTGGTTGACGTTTATGGTGGAACCTGAGGGGTTTGGATTGCTTCAGGGATACTCTTTGGGTCGGCGAGCTTTATGGGAGCGTAAGAGAGTGTAGGGTAGCCCCGATTAAGCTTCGGGGGTCAGGTCGAGTTCCAAGTTGAGGCGGTTTTATTGGTGGATCTGATGGGATGAAAACGAGCTCTCGCGCAGTCGTTGGAAAGTTTTGATGGTTGGGGTATGCAGCAGGGTGCTGGTGATTGGGTGGGTTCGGTTGAGGGTATGGATATTATTGGGTAAGGTTTTCTAGCGAGGGTAGGTTGGATCTGGGGTATTTTTGGGAATTGGGTGGCGTTGATTTCGGTAAGTTTCAGGCAGTGGCGGTTTGGTTTGGTTGGGTATATTTCCTTTTTCGGCAATGCTCGGTCAATTGGGCAGGGTGAGTAGATATGTTTCTCCGGGGATTGGATCATGTTATGGAAGGCTCTCAGGAGTCTAGGAGGGAGATTTGGAAGTGGGTCGGGTAAACCAGGAGAAAGCTAGTTTAGTTATAATATAAATTGACAGTTGAAGATGGATGTGATTAATGGAAAGTATTTATATAATAACAAGTCTAATCGGGACGATTATACGGCGCCAATAATTTCATTGACGTACTTGGGGTACAGCTGGAACCCGCCGTGGTTGGTGTCCATGGTCTTGAGGATGACGTTCTTCTGGCCGGTGGTGGCGACGCGGTGACGAATGTGAGCGATGCAGCCCTGGACGTCAAACAGAGTATCCTTGGTGGAGTAGAAGATGTGGCAGGGCATCGTCAAGCACTCGGGGAAGAGGACGTTGAGGAGCCAGAAGGTGTGGATGCTGACGGCGTGGCCAATGGTGGGGTCCTGGGCCATGAAGTAGCGCACGGCCTCGGCACACATGGAGTCGGGCTTGTCGTAGATGAAGAAGCGCAGAAGGGAGCCGTCCCATGTCCGGAAGCTGATGGGATCAACAAACGTGGAGCGCTTGACCAAGTGGCGGCGGTGGTTGACGACCCAGGAGTGGAGGACGGAGCCGTAGGAATGGCTGAGCCAGGAACAGGGGCCGAGCCCAGTGGCAGCAAACATTCTGTCGACATCTTCCAGCGCATCATCCATGGAGGCGATCTCGGCTGCCGGCTGCATGCTGACGTAGGGCACCTCCAGCAGAACGATGGTGCGGCCGGGATAGGCATCAATAAGCCCCGAGATGAAGTTGATATACGCCATGAAGCCAACCCCAACCCCAGCAATGAACACGAGGGGCACTAGCTTTGGGTTTCCATACCGAACCCAGTAGGGGTGCTTGGTTTTGCTTGACGAGAAGCGGAATCCGCGGAGGGTAAAGTAGGCGGCGGATGCCAGTCTAAACGCAGCAAGCACCTAAAACGTTAGCATGGCACGACAATTCATGTTACCTGATAGTACAACAAGGGCTTATGGATGACATTGACTTTATCCAGGCCTGGGCTGTAGACTCTGGTGGGGGACTTCCCATCGGCAGGCGGGAGGTTGAACCAATCCCTGTACTCTTCAATGATCTTTTTGGCATGGGGAAGCTCGCTTTCGGTCATGTGTTCAGCAGATTTCCCGTACATGAGCAGCAGGATCCACTGCACAAGGTGGCCCTCGTTCATGTCCTCGCCCTCCAAGACCCAGTTTTTCAGCAATTCATTTCTTGATGCGGCAGGATCCCCCATGTTTTCTAAAAGCCCCTTTACAACGTAGCTGCGTGTCTCGATGCTTGTCTTCAATTGGCGCCGCACCTTGAGTTTGGGCAGCATACGGTAGTGGTTGATGTAGAAAGCGATTTCCCCCAAACTCCACACAGCGACAATGTAGTGCAGCCATTCCCACTTTGTCACAAACATCACCATCAGGGGGAATGTCACCAGCCCCAGCACATGCACTGTCTCGACAAAGGTCCGAAACACCTTGAAGTACGTCTGCACAAACAGCCTCTCGTGGTACTCCAGCTTGTCGTACTTTGTGAAAACCAGCCGCTCAAAGCTTTCTCTTGCGTCTTGTAACTTCATTCCTGCCCCTTCTTACCCAAATGCCACCTTTAAATACACTTTCAGACCAACATTGCTAATTTGGTGTTCCAAAAACTTCTCGTTGCAACGTTTGGAATTCAGTCTCCCCAGAACTAAACCTCCCAGTGACATCATGCGGATCGACTAGGACATGTGATTCTAAACCAATAGGGCCATGCCCAGGGCCTTCTTAGCGCCTTCGTTTTAGTGATTTTTATTTCAAGAAAATATTCCTTTCCAGGGCTCTACCCTATACTTGCTTGGTTTTACCGAACCTTAACGTGCAGCTTGCTTGTCACTTATTTTCTGATCTCATTCTATTCCACAACCTATACAGGATTCTTAAACGACTAGCCTTTGATCGCTCGCTGCAAAACAAGCTACTAACGATCCTCTCAAAGGAGCCAAAGTCCGCTCCTCCATACCTTTAAAACACCAATCCCTCACTCTGCTATCCTATGCCTTCAAAGATCATCCCAGTTTGGGATCAATCTTTTCGCACGCCGCCAAAGCCGGATAATAACCACTTGCCAGGTCTCTCTCACCAAAAAAACCCTTGCAAATAATTCCCTCATCTTAACCGAAATTAAGAAACCCCAACCACTTTTTAGATCAACCGATCTTCCCATCCATGCGGAGAAGACATCCATCAGTTGGCCTAGCCTGACAAAAATATCGACAAATCCAGCACTCCACAAAACATTCGAACCCCAATTATACCACGAAACTCTCGAATCAACTTCCCCATCCAACGCTGCCCCCAGCCGACTCCCCCCAGAATAAAATGTATAGCCCCAATAAAAAACATCAACAAACTTGATACAACTTCATTAATACACCTCCCATTCCATTATCCACCCCAAAAACATTTCCCATCCACCCATCTCAACATATTTCCCCATATGTCCTCTTTTCCGCTCCGAACCGCCCCAGCAACATCTGCTTTGGAAACTTGGATAAACCCTATCCCGTTCAAGCTGTAGCCGGCTAAAAAAAACCCCGATCGGTTTAACTCCACCGTCAACCCAGATTTATAGACCCGATAACTTTAACAAGATCCCATCTAGCGTTTCATCATATTCACCGCACAGGAACGGATAATAATGGGTTCAGTGATGGCATTCAGGATATTCTTGCCAAGGGACCTGATTTCGAACCTCCCATATGGACATTCTTCAACCCTCCTGAATCATGTCTACTGCACGCTTCCACCACAAAAAACTTCATCCAACCCTATCAACAGGGTATGGACATCCCAGGCAAAGGTTCCAACTTATTTAGTGGAGTCCCTTCATTGAAGAAATAACCGTCACAGCTGAACCAACAACAGTTCAGCATTTAGATGGGGGAGACAGCAGCCCAAATAGAACAGCATGGGTCAGAAAAAAACACATTTATTTTTGGGATAATACAGCCAATATACTATATCCAGGAGCCACAGGTCACCCAGAGGCAACATAGGGGCATGCTCCATGCACTCTTCTGGCCGGGAATAGCTGGAGGGAGGGATCAGCATACCCCATCATTAGCCCTTCTGATTCAGGTATAGGGCCCACAACTTTACACTGCGCTCAGATCCGCCCATACCCTTAGCCAAGTCATGGGCTTCTCATCAAGCACCCCCTGTATATTGCAAGATCTGTTGGCAGGCCAGAGGATGATCTCAGTTGCAACACCCCCTTGCCCCATGCTTGTTGTCAGGCACCAGGATTGGAACCTGTGGAAGGTCTGGGAAGGTAACTACCAAGCACTTTTGGCAGAGATAGCGCATCAGGGGGGCTAGTGGTCATGGTGGAGCCTTTTAGTACTTTCTTGGGCATCCTCAAGTGGGTAGGTATGATCATCATAGGCAGCTGCCACCTTAAAAGGCCCAGGTGATTAGGATCAAGTTTTTTGGGTGTATAACTAAGGGAATAGACAGTATCACCCCCAGCATACCTTGCCCAATGTGTTTGGCCAGTCCTGCCACCTTCCAGCATGGGGAGTCATCAATAGCTGTGATGATGTACTACTTGCCCAGACCATCTTCAGAAAGGGGTCCAACAATGTCCCAGGCTCACTTTTCAATGGGCTCCATAGCCTTGATGGGTAAGCCTAATCTAGGCAGGGCCTGCTTAGTTGTGTTTTTTTATAACATACACAGCTCAAGGAGGCCCAGAATGTCCTGGAGCATGCAGGGCCACCATGCAGCACCCAAGGGTCGTGGTCACTATCTGCAACAGGTATGACAGGAGGTTGGTGGATCAGAACCCTGTCTGGGCTGTGAGAATGGGGTGAATGGTCATCATCTGCAACAGAAATGGTTGGATAATAGGAAGCAGTCTCTATGTGGTGGGGAATCACCACCCAAACCCACATAGAGTTGATGATCAACCACCAACAAAGCTTCAAATACTGTTTTGTAAAATTTCCAAGTGATACACTAGGGTTAAGCATAATGATTAACCCTAACCAAAAGAGCCCAAGATAGTTAGCCTAGGAGAGGCACAAGGTGTCTTCAGCATAAACTTCAGGACTTTGAGATGTAACCAGAGTCTTGGCTTCAGATACGGTGGGAAAAGCTCCAGGATTTGCAGGCATTGGATTAACAGTGGGCAGAGGCGGCAACAAAGTGCCTGTTGAGCAACTTGTGATATTGCTGATATGTTCAAAGCTACAGATAGATGTTAGCCTTGCCAATGTACTCTACCTAATCCTATGCAAGAGCACTACAGACTACAATAGAATATAACTTTGAATATAATTACATTTATTGATACTGGAGTATGATCTAACCAGCAGCTGCAATCTATCTAGGTGTAACTATGAACTTGTTGTTATCCTTTCAGGTGTCTATATCAATATATACTGCAACAACCCTTGTTCTTGTCCTTTCAGAAAGTTCTCAGTGGCTATCTTTGCAATAGGTCTAACTTTGCTGGCTACACCCATCCTGATTGGCTGTCCTTGGCACGTGATATGCTACTGGCCTTAGTAGGCGTCCATGGCACTTCAGCTACAGCCTACGCTCTTCTTGAGCTAGCCTACTGTCATTTATCAATTGGCTGTATCTTACACACCTATTATTACGCTGGGAAACTACGCCGTATTTAGTTGGTGCTTAGAAATTGTCCCTATTCAGCCCTCCTACATCGGAAGGTAGAATTCTGGTATTCCATTTGCAGGGTTTAATCAGTGATCCTTTTCTGGTTGGTGAACCTTCTGCTTATTAATGCAACAAGTCAAATTAGGGATTACACACCATATAATAGCAGACTCAATCCATTAGTGACTCAAAAGATTATCCATTGTGTAATACTGACCCAAACCAATAAGGAACCCAATTATATGCCATGTAATACTGATCCAAACTTGGTATTTCTTAGCCATTTGTATATCACTTGTTTGATATGAACATATAAGTCCATCAGGCTGTGTTGAGCTGAGTTGATACAACATCCAGAAGGGTAGAATGGGTGATATACAATTGATGATTTAGTGATTACACGCCATGTAATCAATGATATTCACTATATTGGCTAATGTTTATACGGCGTATAATAGTTACATCAATTATAATAAAGCAAGCAATATACAGCGTATAATCACATCACATTGGGACAATCAGTGATAATATGGCATATAATTGTTACATCTATTATAATAAACTAGCAATTACACAGTGTATAACTGCCATATATATTAATATAATGATGACCTGTGATAATACAGCGTGTAACTGATTGAGATCTGCATGAAATGATTAACCTGATCATTTGTGGTCAATCAGCTTAATCTCACAGTGCTAACAGCAGGACCCGTCTTCCCGCAAGAATTTGGCTAAGGATTAAATTGTAGGGGGTGTAGCGCAGCAGGTCAACTACAGGATGCATTTTAAAACAAAGTTAGACCAAACAATATTTGATTTTGTTGAGTAAAAATTTTGGGAGGGCTCAACTATTAAGAGTTGAAACAGTGAAATTATTCAAATATATCAAAATTTGACAAAGCAATACCACCTGGATCCTTGGATCCTACCCCTTCTGCATTGTCACGTGAGTACCTAGTCCAGTTTGCAAAGAACCTTTGTGTGACCAACTTCTGATGACTGTGCTGATAAATAAGATCATATCAGGTGACTCTCATGCTACTCAATTTATCAACATTGGCTTGCAAGATGGAATCAAATACAACTGGCAAACTGGAGCGGCTGTAACCCATTTTTGATCAACTGTTTGATTTAAATCTGTCAAATCAGTTAATTTTGTTAACAGTTTTCCAGCTTCCTGAGCTTTTCTACTTGGGCAAATAATTCCCGACATTATGGGATCTACTGTGACATCATTCAACGGAACACCTCAGCAGGAGCGCTGTACCAGTCATAGCTGCCAGCAAAGTAGGTTGAGATGTAGCACCTGGAGGTTTACAAGCAACAGACAGGGTGGAGTGGGGTGACACCAGGGGAGGCAAGGATCCAGAATAGGGAGAGTTGAGGTGTACTGGCCCTTCATAATAGGTCTGGTCAAGTCCTTCTGGTAAAGGCCTAAAGTTGGTAGGACCAGGTTGGTACCCTCCCATTCCTAGGCAAGCTGTGAGGGCAACTGTGGTAAGTTTGACTCCCTTAAAATTGACTCCCTGGTACTTGACTCCCTTGAAATTGACTCCCTTGAACTCAACACTATAGTAAAGTGAGAATTCAGCTTTTGCCCTGATTGACTCCCTGGTACTTGACACTTTTTTAATTAACAGATCTTGATGTACTGAAAACTTTTAATATAAAAAATTAAGCTATACAGGTATGGTATACTAAAGTGACCCCAGAGAGCTCAAAAATGCAATAAAAACAGTACTTTAATTAATAGAAATAAGGAGAAATAAGCAATTATTTCTCATTTTACTATGTAATTTACACTTTTCATTATAAAAATATTTTTGATTACCATAAAAATTAAAATTCCAATGAGACAAAAATAAACACAAACACAACAATAAAAGTTATGCAAAATATGAAGAAATATTAATATTTAATTGATATAGTTCATATAAGCAAAACTGTGAATATCATATGTTTTATTTGGAAATTAACAAAAATTAAGATATTTCACTTACTTCCAACTATAAATATTCATCTCAAACTTACCATGTATACATAGAACAATTACTGCTATCTAATTAAGTTAAAAAAACTTAAAATTAAAACTAAAAACTAAATGATCAAAGCTAATAAATAAAAATTAAAGTTAAAAAGTTAAAAGTAAAAATCATATAACTGAGCAAGCAAGCAAGTTTATTCCTCATCCTTATTTCCCCGTTTCATCTTGGCCCCTTCCAGGAGGGCAGTGGCAATAAGCTCAAGCTGCTGCTTAAGCTCAGAGGCCTTGTATTTGTGCTTGGCCGCACCCTGGATGGCCTTGGTGAAGAGGGTACAGCGGGTTGTTGGCTTGGTGGGGGGGACGCGGTTGGAGAGATCACACAGCTTGGAGATGGTTTTCTCCTGCTTGTGCTGCAAGAGGGAAAAGAACTTATTGAATTTTGGGTGGAGCCCAAAGTTGGCTTTGAGGTGTTTGTGGTAAGCCTCTAGTGCTGAGGTGGTCTTGAGCTCACCATTCACTGCCGCCCGGTACACATTCCAGCTGGCCTTGGCACAGGCCTTGCCTCGCCTCTGTGTGACAACCTTCCCAATCCACTGGGGCTCAAAGTACTCAAGGAAAGGCTTGAACTCTGGGTGCTTCACTATGTAGGGATCCTTTGAGAGCACCTCAAACCCCATTGCAGTGTGCTCTGGCTTTAAAAAAGCCAAGGCACTAAATTGTGCCAGCACAAATCTGCAGGTGTCCGAAGTATCCCTCCGGCTCAACCTACTAAGCTCTGTGTGGGCCTGCACGTTACAAGCAACTGCTTGGCGGAAGTGGAAGTGGCACCCCTGCACCTCCCTGCTAAACAGCTGCTCAAATGCATTGAACTGAGCAGGCTCAAAGTCCATAATGCATACGCGAGGCCCAAGAGCTCTTAGCCTCGCCTTTTCCTCCAAGTCCAGGGTGGCCTGGTCCTTGTCAGAGGCAGGTGGGTTGGCGCAGGTGTGGGGGGAGTCTTCTTGGATTCATCATCATTGGCAGGAGGAAGGAGGGCAAGTTCTTGGTGGAGGATGGAGAACGCGCGGGTATAAATGGCCTCAGTGGCCCTGGGAAGAAGGAAGAACACAAGTGGAATCACCCGGATGTCAATCTGGGCATGAACCATCCAGAGCTGCTTGAACATCTGGGGGCAAGTGGCAAAGGTACCATCAACTAGCCAGGTTGACGCCCTTTTCAACTCCATCAGGTTCTGCTGAGTTGAGTAGCAGATTATACGGTCCTTGGCTGCAGGCCCGTCATCATGAAGCAGGAAGCGCTCCCCACTAGGAAGCTGCTTAAGCTCATGAGTGAGCGTGAGCTCAGAGAGGACGTCAGAAGCCTTGGGGGGAGGGGGATTTGCAGCAATACACTTATTGCTGATGAATTTGACCAACTGCTCCTGTGTTGGTACCAACTTGAGATTGTTGGGTTTGAGATGCTGGAGGGCCTTGATGGCCAGATCAGAAGTGTGGAGGTTGGCGGTGGTGGGAATGACCTGAAAAAGGTACCATTTAAGCATGCAAGTGATTAGATGATTGGGGGGCTCACAAGTGTGCTCCCCCTTCTCCAACGTTACTTGCTCCCAGCCCTTGGTGTTCAACCAGGCCCCACAAGTCTTATCCTTGCAGACAAAGTGCTTGCTTTTGGTCTGCCGCTTTTGGTTGTTGCAATTAAAGATATAATTGTTGGCAACGTAACCAGGGCCGCCCTTTAAGGACATGATTGGAAAGTACTGGGGGAAGCGCTTAGGAACTTTGAACTCTCTGTCCACATTGCAAATGTTGTGGATGGCCAGTGGATCCCAAGCCACATGACCAGAAGCTTTAAACTTCTTGGAGTAATCCTCCGGCTCATCTTGGGGGTCAGATGAAGAAGGAGGGGAAGAGCCATTGGGAGGGGGGGAGGGGAAGGATTCTTTGAGGCCTGCTTGGATGCCTCCTTTTTCTTACCAGAAGAAGAGGTGGGCTCCTTGGCAGCCTTTGCCTTCTTGGTCCGGCGCTCCTTGGTAGGCTCAGAGTCGGCCTCTGAGTGATAAAATGAGTGGTTGGTAAGATCACCATCTGATTTATTGGGGGAGGAATTTTGGGGGGAAGGTGAAGGGGATGTAGAAGATGAGGGTGGAGGGAGGGAGGAGTGGGAGGAGATGGGGTTGGAGGTGATGGGGTTGGAGACTTTGCCTTTGCAGGCTTCTTGGCACGCTTGGGGGTGGAGGCAGTTTCTTTGGAGCCTTTGGAGGCTTGGCGCTTAGGCTGCTGGCTGTTCTTGCTTGATTTTGTCTAAAGAAAAGTTTAGCATTGTAAATAAAATGATTGAGAAGATATTGCAAACACAAAGAGGTAAAGCAAAGCAAAAGTTGAATGAAAAGTGTGCAAATAAAGTTTTATTTATAAAAAAACATAAAAAAGTAAATAGAAGCAAAATAGAAACTCAAAGTATAGATATAAAGGTTAAAACATAGAAAGTAAGTGATTTTGTGATGAAGCATCAAAGATGTTAGGTTCAGCATAACATCTTAGTGTTAAATCAATGTAAAAGTTTAATTGAAAATCAAAAAAATATATGAAAATTATATGGAGAGCAGCAGAAAAAGTAGTAGATTATAATAGCAAAAAAATTATTATGTGGAAGTTTTTTATTGAGAGTTGAAAATTCAAAACATAGTAAAGTGTCAAGTTTGGCACTGTCAAACAGCCGGAAAAAGCTGAATTCTCACTGTCAAGTATGCCAGAGTCAAGCAGAAACATCAAATTTACTATGTTTTTTACATATAAACCTTGCTTAAATTTAAACCGGGTTCAAAAGTTAACCCAAAAGCAAGGCAGTTTTGTATGCTCAAAAATAAAAAAATACAACATAAGTTAAAAAAGTAAATGAGTGGGAATGTGTTTATTAGTGATTAGGGTATGCTGGGAGGAGCTGGGAGTGAATTATTTACCATAGTGTTGGTTAAAACGTTAAGAAGCTCTCTGTACTAATCCCCAAGTTAAAGTGTAGAGTGGGTGAGTGTCGAGTGGCGCTCATAGTACGTCACATATTAATTTAGCCTTAATTCTAAGCCTTTGATTAGTTAAATCCAAAACCGATCAGGTGTCAAGTGGATAGAGTCAAACAAAGAAAGTGTCGAGTTTCAGTTTTTTATAAATTACATATGAAATCTCTTAATAAATTGGGCTTAATTTATGTGGCACCACTTAATCCAAAAACCCAGGAATGACATAATGTAAAATAAGTGGGGTACTTGATTAATGTATATACCACCAAATCCAGTATAGTGGTGCTTGGGAGCCTAATCAACAACTATGGACACTAATAATAAAAATATAATAGTAAATAACAATTTTTATATAAGCGCATAAGTATTTTATTAATAAAATATTGATTTGGCTTAAAAAGTGTTGAACTGGTCACTTTTGGGTTTAGAGTGTTGAACACAGGTTTTTTCATTTCTATTAGTAAATTTACTTATAAATTGCCCCTTAAATTGGTATTTTAGCTAACTGATTTATTAAACAGAGTTGAGTTCAAGTAAATCCAACCTTGGTTTTTGGTTTTGAACCCCTAAATTACTAGTAAAAATTAGCTTAAAATTGGTTAAGCCAAAAATACTAATAGATGCACATATGCGGCACTCAACTCCCTGGTACTTGACAATTTGTCAAGTACCAGGGAGTCAAGTTTAAGGGAGTCAAACTTACCACAGTTGCCGTTGATTACAGCTGTGGAGATGAGATGATCCATCTTCACTGGGTCAGGATCAAGGGTTGATCAAGTCTAGTCTAGTAACTTAGTTAGAAGTAATGTCAGGATACTGCGTCCCAGGGAAAGGCCTGTTAGCCTTGGCTGCTAACTTGCTCTGTTGGGAGGAGGGTAGAGCCCACCATAGGAGGGATGCTAACTTGATGAGATAAGATGCTGATTGGCCTACTAAAGCCCAGGGTCTAGCTGCTGGAACCATAGTGTCAACTAACCCAGTCAAGGTAATTTGGGCAATGCCGGCATATTGGTTGGCTGTGGGAGAAGTCAGTCTTGGGGTGGGTTGTAGGTGGTCAGGCTTGGGTGTTGGGGGTGCTTCCATATCTGTCTGGTAGGTGGGCAGATAGTGGTACTTCACACAGATATTGGGGCCTGGTTGCTTGCACTGAGTATTTTTGTGAAAGGCTGTTTGTGGTGTTATCTGCTGGGCCAGGTGGTCTGGGTGGAGGCTCTTCTTCTCAGTAAACTCATGGTATTCTAGTTTAAGTGGATAGTCAGAGAAATACAGTGGGCCAAAGGGAGCTCCAGGAGGACAATAAAACACAGGCCAGGTTTTAGAGGCTTCCTCCAGAATGCGGGCTGTTTGCCCAAGATTTTTTGTTGGAACAGTAGTAAAGTGGAAAACAACCAAGACAAAATAATGAATAAATTGGTAGACCCAAGGTCCCATAATCTTATTTTTATTTCAAAATGGCAATAACAGTTGTCAATACTTCATGGAGTTTTAAATACCATTTCAAATGCTAAGTTCAGAATCTAGCCCATTCACCTGATTGCTAAGTTGCTCAGTTTCTTCCAGCCTGAGAGCTCTGGCCCCTTCCTGGATCCTTTGGACTGTCATTTCTTCTGCTGGAATGACCTCCATCTGATGTCCCAACAATAATATATTCATGGCCTTGTAATTATTACTGATTTTCTGTCATCTTGGACCAAAAGACCCTCAGAAAACCTAAGCCAGGTCAACTCTGGTCCCATGGTCTGAACAGCTCTGGGAATCACTTTGAGTTCATCAGAAGCCCAGAGACCATGTGGCCCGGCAGCCTGGTTTTCTAACCAATCATCTGGGTTTCTTTGAGACTTCAACTTATCAAGATGACCAGTAAATCCCTCTCCAGATGACCCATCAGTCAACGTAAGAGTGACGGCAAATTGATTTAGTGCTTCTAGCAATCTAGACTGGCCCAGATTAATCACTGTCCTATGACGTTCCTCCATACTTTGCCAATCTGTAGCCTGGCGGACCAGCAAATTTTGCTGATTATCCAAATTCAAATTGTGACTTGATACAGCTCTTTTATTGGCTAGCTGCAAAAAACACAGGTGGACGGCCCAAGGGCCTGAAGATCCTCACAACCATCAGAATCTGGTCCTGAGTTCAATTCTTCTAATTGAAGTTTACTACTTATTTTGGGAGAAATGTCATTCATGACAAGTAAGGATTAACTGGTATTATTGAGGGGGTATTCTTGCAATGATAGCACAACCTATCACTGAGAGGGGGATCCCTTATTTATAGCTGTCCCTGATGTGCAAAGCTTTGCAAGTGGGAGTGAAAACAGGGGGTTGGGGACCCCAAGATCCTGGATGGTGAAACATTGGGATTGGGTGTTGGGAATAGGGGCCACTCTTGTTCTTCTGCAACCTGTTGTAAGCTTGGCAATTCTTGGGTGAGACCAATCATCTTTATTTGGCCTTGGGTCAGGTGGAAGGGAGTATCCAAGATGCTTTCAAAGTCTGTTTTTATATCAGGTACCAGGGTTCAGCTGGAGTCTGTCCCCAATCATATGGCCTGGGTCCTGGATTCCCATTGGTTGGGATCATAATTGAAGTTCAAACTTTCTGCTTTGAAAGGGCCTTTTCATAGGGGGCATAATTTGTTCCTCAATATTGGCACTATGACCAGAGACTTATTTAATTGGCCCCAGAGAATGGAGCCCTCTGATTGAATGGGGGAATTGACTGGGTCCCAGGTGGCTGTCCAGTGGCAACCTGGGACCCAGGAGGCAAGCAAGTGAGTGAAAGGCTGGCAGAAGGCCCGCTGACAACTGGCTGGGTTATGGGAGGCTGTTGTGAGGGAAATTGCGGAATAGTATGAAGTTGTTTCTAAGTGTAGGGGAATCACCACCCAAATCCACATATAATTAATGATTAACCACCAACGTGACTTCAAATATCTTTTTTGTAAAATTTCTAATTGTAATATCAGGATTAAGAAGAACAATTAATCCTAACCAAAGTAGCCCAAGATAAATGGCTTGAGACAACATCAACAAATCTTCAGAATAAAATTCTGGACATTGGAAGGCAACACAATTTTCAGTTTCAAGGATGGGAGGGGGAGCTTTAAAATTGGCTGGCGCTAAATTAACATTGGGCGGCACCAACAACAAAGTTCCAACTGCAGGACCCCATCTTTCAGAAATGATTTGGTTGAGAATTAGATTGTATGGAATATATTGTAACAACCCAACCACAGGATGCATTTTGAAAAGTAAATTAGAACTGGGGATAAATGATTTTTATTGAGTAAAATTTTAGGAGGACTCAACTCTTAGAGTTGAAACAGTGTAAATTATTCAATATATATCAGAAAATTGACTAAGCAATACCACCTGAGTCTTGACCTCTTATTACTTCCACATTGTCAAGTAAGTATCTGGTCCAGGTTGCAAAGAACCCTTGTGTTATCAGTTTCTGACAACCATGCTGATTAACAAGCTCATATCAGGTGACCCTCAAATTACGCCAATTTATCAACATCAATTTTCAAGGAGAAACCAGTTTAAGCTGACAGACTGGAGAAGCTGTAACCCATTTACAATTGACTGTTTGATTTAAATCCGTTAACTTGGCCAATTTTGATAAAGGTTTCCAGGCTTTTTGAGCCTTCTTGCTTGGGCGGATAATTCCTGGCATAATGGAACCTACTGTGACATTACCCTCTGTTTTGCCCTGGGCACAATACCACCATCCGGGAGATGGGATAAGGAGAAATTCTTGTGGGCAGGTGGGAGTTTCATTGCGGCTAAGGTAAGTTCAGGGTGGCCAATAGCAGTGGGATTGCGCTTGTAGAACTTGTGAATCAGATCTGGGGAATTGGAACAATTGTAGTGGGGAACCCAGGAGTTTTCAGAATCAGGATAACCCTTCCAAGACACCAAATATTCCAAGTGCTGTTAATTCTTGCAGGGAGCCAAAATACAATTTAACTCATACTCAGGTTCTCCTTCCACAAGAATGTGTTGGGAAGAAGAAGTCTCTGTACCTTTAAATGGAGAAAGAAGACATTCATGAAAGGTGTGGAAAATCAGAAAGCAGGAGGTAAATCCAGTCAATAGGCAGAGGGACCAATTTGATGTTCAACTTTGAAGGGGCCAACTTGCTTAGGCCCTAACTTACAATAGGGAACCTTCAGTTTCATATTTCAAGCATCAACCATGACTAGATCACCTGGCCTGTAAGTTGAACCTTCCTGGCGCTTGTGATCTGTGTATTCCTTGTAAGTTGTCACAGTGGCAGCAAGAGTAACCTGGAGCTCCTGATGAGCTTGCTTCAATGCAGCAGCCTGATCAGTTGCAGCTTCCACATTGCTAACCAAACAAGGACCCATATTGGAAGAAGGGTTGTAATCCACATTGGCATAGAAGGGCAATACTTGAGTTGACGTGTGAGGGGCATTATTATATGTGAACTCTGCAATGGGTAGATTATCACATCAGTCATCTTGTTGCGCATTAGTGTAGCAACGTAAGTAGACCTCCAAACTTTGGTTTACCCTCTCCGTTTGTCCATTGGATTGGGGTGGAAAGCCGTGGAACGGCAGAATTTGATACCTAAAATCCCATTAAAAGCTTTCCAGAACTGAGCAATGAATTGGGGCCCGCGGTCACTCACAATCTCCATTGGAATGCCATGTAGGGAGAAGATTCTATTCACAAACAACCTAGCTGTTTCCACCAAAGTAATTGTGGTTGAGCAAGGTACAAAGTGCACCATTTTTTGTGAAACAATCTACCACCACCATGATTACGTTAAACCCATTGTAATTGGGCAGTTCACCAATAAAATCCACCAACACAGACGTCCAGGGTCCTGAAGCAGGCTGCAGTGGGACCATTAAACCTTTAGTCTTGTTCCAGCTTGCCTTAGATCAAACACATACCAGACAATCACAAACAAAAGCTGCCACCTGCACTGTCAAACCTTTCCAGGAAAACTGGTGGCGGATTAGTTCTGCCGTTTTGTTTTTCCCTGGGTGGTCTGCCATTGGATAAGTGTGATGAGTCTCCATGATTTTGTCCCAAATAGTTCCTTCTGGAACCCACAAGTAACCTTGATGATATAGGACAGGATCTATCTTATGATAACCCTGAGGCTGACCTACTGGGTTTGCACATGCTAGCTCCAACAGCCTATCATAACCTTTGGATAGAGGTTGCAGGAACTTAACTTTGGAATATAAGTCCAGGTCTTTGCCATCAGTTAAGGACATGGTGGCCAGCGTAGCAGGTGGAGGCAATACAAAAGGCACCACAGCCTCATCTGGAATCTTTGTATGTGTGTTAAACTTGGCGTTCATACTAGAATCTGGGAGATAGGAAGGATTCCTGCTTAGTGCATCAGCTAAGTGATTGTCAGATCCCTTAATAAACTTGTAGCGGAACTTGTATCTTGTCAGTTCACCATGCTATCTGGATTGAAAACCTGACAAAACCCTGGGTTGTCAATAATACAGAAGAGCTTTGTGGTCAGTTCTTACTATAAATTGATGACGTGCCAACATGAGATGGTGATGCCAATGCTTTAAAAATTCCACAACAATCAACAATTCCTTGTCGTAAATCATGTAGTTGTGTTCATGAGCCTCCATCTTCTGGTAGAAATACCCTACTGGTCTCTCAATCCCATTGCCAGCAGTCTGCAACAACACACCAGCCACAGCGTACTTAGATGCATCTGTGGAAACCACAAAAGGAAGCTCAGGATCCACATGTCTCAAAACAGGTGACAACAATAAAAGAGCCTTGACTGCCATAAACGCATTTGCGCACTCAGGCGTTCAGACCAAAGTTGTCTTTCCACTAGCCAAATATAAAGAGGCGGCCACTTCAGACAGGTGAGGGGTGAATTTCTTCAAGAACATGCAGGTACCTAAGAAACTACAGAGTTGGGATACTGTCCCAGGTGTAGCATACTCTTGAACTACAGCTTCTTTTTCAGGGGCAATGGTGTGGCCATCCTCAAAGATAATATTACCCAGAAAAGTAACCTTATGTTTAAAGAATTCACCCTTACTCCTTTTAATGATCAAGTTTGCCTGGAGAATGCGCTCCACAACTGCTGACAGGTGGGCCTTATGTGACTCTTCATCTGGAGAGAACACCAAAATATTATCCATATATGCAATAGCACATACACCCAGGAGATCCCCCAAGACGGAATCAATTAGTTGCTGGAAGCAAGCCAGAGCATTCTTCAATCCAAAAGGCATTACACGGAACTGAAAGATGCCCTTCTTGGTTTGGAATACTGTTAACCATTACATTTCTTCTGCAATCCTGATTTGATTAAAAGCATTCAACAGATTAAGTTTTGAGAATACCTTAGCCTTCTCAACACACCTAGAGATCTGTGCTTCAAGAGGTAAAGGGTAGGGATCTGGAATTTTAATGTTATTCAAATTCCCGTAGTCAACACAAGGACCAAGAGACTATCAGCCTTTTGAACAAGCAACAACCAGGAGCAAATTAACAAAGCCTTTTTAAAAATATAGTCCTTTGCCAGCATGTCATAAGTCCATTTTCCAAACATGTGTCTTCCTTCAAGGTTATAGGGTAAATAGGGGATGCAATTCAAATCAGATCAACAGTAACTTCAAAGTCAAAGTCAAACTGAGTGTGCTTGGGAAGAACCTCGCCTCTGGTAGCGCCAAACACCGCAGACCAGGGTTGTAAACATGCTGGTAAATCCAAACTTGCGGGGACAGGGACAGGAACCAATTGAATGGTCTGAGAGGATTGCTCCATTTTGGACATGCCTAACAGTGGAATACAAATAGATATACCCAAAGAGTGTTCCACCTGTAACGCATTTTCTTTCAGTAGGGTGGATACATTATGATCTCTCCACCAACCCACACCCAAAATGATAGTATACATCAGGGAAGAGCAAATAGAGAACCTCACGGTAAAAGACTGACCCAAAACTACAAATGTTACTGGCTTCTTCAGCTGGAAAAAGGGAAATGTTTGACAGTTCCCACCTCTAACAAGCATTCCAGAGTGTTACTTGAGTTGTAGCAAGTTGTCAGTCTCCACACTCAGGAAGTTCTCAGAAGCACCTGTATCCAACAAAATGGCTGGCTGATAGATAGTTTGGCCATTATCAATGCTACCATAAAACAAGAAGTAACCAGAAGTAGATTTATTTTCAGCAAAGGTGGCAATCTTGGCAGGGTCCTGCTTCTCTTTGGAATTACAGAAAGCAGCTAAGGAGGCAGAATGCTCCTGGAAGTAACACTCAATCATTTCTTGGACTACAGATGGAAGAACAGGATGCTTACAATCAATGGGAACAAGGGGCAACTCTTTGGATGTAACCACAGAAGGCTTTGCAGGTATGACGTGCTGAATCTTTGCCAAGGAACTATTGGGACCAGACACTACTGGGACCTCCTTTACATTGCCAGGTTTGTTCACCACCGCCAATTGTAGCTGAGATGAGCTAGGGGGAGAACAATCTTGGCTTTGGTTGGGAGGAATTACCACAGAGCAAGGACCAGAAAACCAGGAGTGTGCAGCAGGTTTGTCCTCAATTACCAATATCCCTTGCTTGGAAGTGGACAGATTTGAGACCAGAGAAAGAATTTGGCTTACCAGAGCCTCAGTTGTGGTTAACAGGGAATCCCAAACCGCCAAATCCTGGGCAGTCTGGTCAACTGCTAACCACAACACTGAGAGTTTATTCACCTTGGGAACATCAATTGTATGGCAGTAGGCAAGAAACTGAGGAAGGAACATCAAAAGCAGAGTAGTACCCTGATTGAAGTCGTACAGCTTACAATATACTTTGAGCTCCTCAATAGATACACACAAATTTTTAAAAAAGGGAATAGAGATGCACTTTTAGTTAAAACATGTGGACTGCACTCAACTGCAGACAATAACCATTCACAAGCATCTTCAGAAACCTTTGTCATCACATGGTAAACTTGGGATTTGTGACTAAGGCTCAAGCTGGAATAAAATGATAATGCTGACAAAACTTCACGCAAAATTTCATCAGTGGGTGGAGCAGGAAAATAACCTGGACGTCAAAATGACATGACACAACGGAAATAGGAAAAAGAAGATCCAATCTCAACAACTGCAACTGGAGATGGAAACCACAAATTAAAGAAAAGCCCAAACTGAAAGCTCAGAAAGGTACTGATACAAATAAACATGTTAAACACAGATATCTCAACAGAGCAAGAGAAAAGAAACATGAAATCATGAAATCATGATGAACTGCTTCCAAAAACTCAGATGTAGAAGAGTTGAGTAATGTGACAGAAATTGCGGGATAGTATGAAGCCGTTTCTAAGTGATGGGGAATTACCACCCAAATCCACATATAATTAATTATTAACCACCAATAAGGCTTCAAATATCTTTTTGTAAAATTTCCAATTGTAATACCGGGATTAAGCAGAACAATTAATCCTAAGCAAAGTAGCCCAAGATAAATGGCCTGAGACAACATCAACAAATCTTCAGAATAAAATTCTGGACATTAGGAGGCAACACAATTTTCAGTTTCAAGGATGGGAGGGGGAGCTTTAAAATTGGCTGGCACTAAATTAACATTGGGTGGCACCAACAACAAAGTTCCAACTGCAGGACCTCATCTTCCAGAAATGATTCAGTTGAGAATTAGATTGTACGGAATATATTGTAACAACCCAACCACAGGATGCATTTTGAAAAGTAAATTAGAACTGGGGATAAATGATTTTTATTGAGTAAAATTTTGGGAGGACTCAACTCTTAGAGTTGAAACAGTGTAAATTATTCAATATATATCAGAAAATCAACTAAGCAATACCACCTGAGCCTTGACCTACTATTCCTTCCACATTGTCAAGTAAGTATCTGGTCCAGGTTGCAAAGAACCCTTGTGTTATCAGTTTCTGACAACCATACTGATTAACAAGCTCATATCAGGTGACCCTCAAATTATGCCAATTTATCAACGTTAATTTTCAAGGAGGAACCGGTTTCAGCTGACAGACTGGAGCAGTCATAACCCATTTACAAGTGACAGTTTGATTTAAATCCATTAACTCAGTCAATTTTAATAAAGGTTTCCAGGTTTTTTGAGCCTTCTTGCTTGGGCAGATAATTCCTGGCATAATGGAACCTACCGTGAAGGCTGGGGGTACTGGCAGTTGTGGCAGATGCCTGTGCAGCCGCGGCAGGTGCCTGCTGGGTTAATAAATTATTTTGATCCAAACCAAGTTCTGTTTGGATCTTTGTGGTGATCCACATATGTGTTGTTTTGCAGGTGAGGGTTGATTTTGCTTCAAATAAAGACAATATGCTGAAGAGTGACATTGTGTGGTTAGCTGGTAACGCTGTAAGCTAGTAGGTAACATAGGGCTACTAGGGGTAAGTAGGGTGAGCCTAGTAGGTAACATGGGACTACTAGGGTAAGTAAGGCCTGGCTGGTAGGTAACATGGGACTACCAGAGGCAGATGTTGCCTCCACCCAGCAGAAGAAATTGACTGCTGTGGGCTATAGTGCTTCACCTTGCAGGAAACTGTGGCTGCAGAAGGGTGAAGACTGAAATAGCAAGCAGGGATCTTTTTCTGTCTGGGGGGAGTAGGTTTTGGACCCCTGGTGGGTAACACAAGCTGCCAGGGAGTGGAAGAGCTTTGAGGGCTCTACGTACCCTAATACGCTTACAGGAGGTCTATGAGCAAGCACCCTACCTAACAGACTGGTAGGATGTCCTTGTTTATGCCCCTATGAGAGCTTTGAGGGAACCAAAAGTGAGCATTAGAGGGCATAGATTTGCTCAGAGGTGTCACCAAGGCGGTTTTCTTGGGGAAGCAAGCTACAGAACTTGGTGTGATCAGGCCTCTGGGAAGTGGAGCTGGTTACTCTGCAACTAAAAGCCCAGACTTAATAACCTGGGTGATTAAAAACAACATAATAGACTTTGATGATCTATGGTTGGATGGCCTAAGTAGACTGCCACTTGGAGGGCCCAGTCAAATGCCAGTTCAATGTAGACTCATGCCTGGGTCTACAAGTTCTGATAATGGGGACTGAGATAAAGAACCAAGGTGGTTCACGGAATTAACAGAGAAGACTAGCAAGAGGGACTGTTTGATCACAGTGAAGGCTAGTTGACAGACTTTTAATTCATATTGAATTTTGGGAACCAATATGGTACAGTGTGTAGAAGGAACAAAGGAGGTTCCTAGTGAGGATTGGTTGAGGAACTGGTTGAGGATAAGCTGAAGGAAAAGAAGATTGTGATGCAGGACTAGCTGATCATAATGCAGGATGGCCAAAGGACCAGAAGTTTGTGTTGAAGGACTGAAGATCTGAGAGAATGTGAGTGCAGGACCAGGAGATAACCTGAAGGGACTAGCCAGACTGGATACAGAAGCTGGAAGAACTGTCTAGTGTCTTTTGAGAGGAAAATAGATAAAAAGAAGCAGTTAAATAATAATTAAATACTGCCTGATTATGATTGAAAAGGATTTAATATCATATAATAAAAAAAGAGGAGTAAAAATAATATATAGTTTGTTAGAACTATAAATTTATTTTAAAAGAAGAATTAAGTCAGAAAGAAGCCAGAAAGAGGCCGGAAATGGAACGGAGAAACTATGAGGGCAAAAGAGCAAATTTTGCCAAGAACAACTAGGAGAGGTGAAAGAACGAGCAGCAAGCAGATTCAAAGTCGCAAAACGTTGAGAGAAACACAGAGCAATGTTGTAAAATTGAGGGGTCAAAATTTGCCTAAGTAAAACATATGTGGAAGTGCTTGAGATTTGCTGGGGAAACGTGACGGGAATCACGGCAAACCCGTTTAAAACGTGAGCAGTTGTTTACCTGGAGCAAGACAGCCTTGGGTTTGAACCAGGGTCAAGAGCAAGTCATCCAGGGAAACCTTTTTGGCAAAACCGTAGAAATGAGGCGTGTGATTGGCTGAAAGCCAAAGTCTATTTGATCAGTATTTTAAGGGCTTTAACATAAGAATTAAAGCCTAAAAATGAGAATCAGAAGCAGAAAATTTAGGGCTTTCATTGGCTGAAGTAAGTTTTAAAGTTTAATATATTATAGAAGGAAAAAAAATTGGCTAGTTTAAGCTTTGAAAAACCAGAGTTCTAAGAGAGGTTTTTGGTCTGAAACAAGGGGCTATAAAAGGGAGAGCTATCTGAGACTCTTCAGGGACTGGATCAAGTGGATTACAAAGGCCACAAGAGCTACAGAAGGAACAAAAGACCAAGAGTAGAAAGCCAGAGCTGGAACAGACTGCAGGAACCCAAGATCAGAACAAAGGAGCCCAAGACCAAGGTGCAGGAGCCAAAGACCAAGTACAAGGAGTCCAAGAGATTGTTAAAGGACTCCAATTACATGCACAAACCCTCATTATTCCCTATCCCAAGGCCATATATCAGAAGGTTTCTAAGGGGATATTCCTTCTGACTGTGAATAAAATGCCTATTGCAACCCCTACCCAAATTTTCTGCAATAACAGAATATAAGTGCTATGACTCAATTACCCCACATTTTCTATCCTAGCCCAGGGGGCAAGAAATCCTATTGCCTAGGGTGCAGAAAGTTTGCCTCTAGTAAGTCTGCCCAGGAGGAGTGGGAAAAGGTGACTAGGCATCTTGAAATGACATATAGAGGAAGGGAGTTTATTGGGGGAGAGTTAGCTAGACTATTACAGGATTGATATTGGCCTACCAAAGGGCTGGTACCTGCTGAAGTACAAGTGTATGGTGGAGACGCTTGCCTAGTAATTGGGAAGATACTGGAAGAGTCTGCTCTGATTCAGGCCAATTATAAGCTCCTAGCCAACCATTTACCACTGTTGGAGAATGTCAACTCCTCCAAGCCGGTCCCTGGCTATGACCCAGGACACACTTTGGGGACTGGTGAACAGGAACCCCACAATCTTTATAAAATTATCTTACCCTGTTTTAGGGCTGGGAAATTCTGGTTATACCAAGGATTGACTGGAACCTCAAATTTTTTTCTTGTCCCAGATTGGGACAACTGTAGAAATTTGGCTTTTTTCAGGAATATTCCTGACACACCAACCCTTATGCTTCATGATTTCAAAGAGGTCATGTCATCTGATATGGCCCAATATATAGTGGTAGTGCAGGATTGTGTCCCCTTGCTATGTGATGAGGGTTTAAGATGTCTTCTCAGCTGTCTCTGCTCAACAGCAGACATTGCCAGCATCTGTAGTGACCTGGCTTCTGTTGTCCTTCAACTTCAAGATGGTTGTTGATTTGAGCCCCTTGTAGTGGGTGGCCTAAGGTCAAAAATGGAGCATGGCCCAGTCTGAGTCTAGCCCTTTATCCCCTGAGATAGACGCTACATGCAGCCTGGGGAGAGCGTCTGCTATGATGAGCTCTTTACCAGGCTTGTATTCTATACAGAGCGGGAACCAGGACAGGTGTTTGACCCATCCTGCTTTAAGTTGGGTCACATGTGGCTGAATTTTAAAGTACTGGAGATATTTATGGTCTGTGAGGGTGCAAGGTGGTAAGGTGGTGTCTTTCAAGTAGCAGTGTCATTTCTGATGCTGCAGACAATTGCAGATAGCTCTTTATTGCATATGGGGTAGTGTTGGTCTGTGCCAGTGAGCTTTCTGGACCTGTATGCTAGTGAAAGAAAGAGACCTTTTTCAGGATCTACTTGCATCATGCCCCCTATAGCCCAGTTGGAAGCGTCAGTTTCAAGATCATACTGACAGTCCTGGTTGAGGAGCTGTAGGATGGGTGTGGTGGTGAGTTTCTGTTTGAGTTTTTTGAAGGCCTGATCTATTGCAGGCGCCCATGGTAAATGTTGCTTGGTGTTTAACAAACCAGTGAGGGGCAATCAGCTCCCCACAGTTGGAAATAAACTTACATATTTATGCAATCACACCTAAGAATGTACACACCTGGCCTACATTAGTGGGAGGTGATATGTTAGTAATTGCCTTGATTTTGGAAGGGCCGGGTTTTATCCCTTTGGCAGAGATGATGTGCCCAAGGGATGACAACTCTGACCTGAGGAGCTCACACTTTGAGGGCTTGGCCTTCAACTGGTGTTTACAGAGGGCATTTAATACATATCAGATATGTTGGAGGTGAGTGGTTTGTGTGATAAAAATTGCTGGATAGTAAGAAGATGTCTCTAATTGGTGTGGAATAACCATCTAAATCCATAAGAAATTGATAATTAACTACCACTAGAACTTCAAATTCTGTTTAGCAAAATTTCCAAAAGATACACTAGGATTTAACAAGATAATTAAACCCAAACAATGTAGTCCTAGATAGATAGCCTGCAACTAGATTATTGAGTCCTCTGAATAAAACTCTGGACATTGGGAAGTAACAAAAGTATCAGTTTTGAATTTAAAGGCAAAAACTCCAAGATTGGTAGACATTGGTGTGATGTTAGGCGGTATAGACAATGTAGAGCCCAAAGCAGGACCCCATCTTACAGTTACAATTCAGTTTAAAATCAAGTTGTAAAGAGTACTGTAGATTCAGAACCTAAAGGTAAAAATGCAGGATTGTCAAATTCTTTTGCATGAACTCACTAACTAAATGGAATATTTTTCATCATTTCATATAAAAAAGTAAGTTGTTCTGGGATGAAAATTACTCCATTAAGTTGGTGAGTTCACACAAAAGAATTTGACAATCCCGCATTTTTACTTTTAGGCTCTGAATTTAAAGTATAGTAGAGAAGAACCACTACAGGATGCATTTTAAAAATGTTTAACCAGTGTCAAAACAGCAGGCTTGACCCACCAGCAAGGTTCTGAGCAAGTGGGTTTGTGACCCGCAATTGGATTACCTGGCCACTCTAAGCCAGACTAGGAAGTCAACTCAAATTGCCAAATCCAACAACATGAACAAATGCTGATCCCCTATGGTGGATACCTTGTTTTGGCACTTGACTCATTACCAGGATCAAGCCACCCCCCTTCACCATCCAACTGTGTGATCAACACTATCATGTTCCTGTTACCCATGATTCACATGAGCTATATAATCACTATCTCCCAATAAAGATTATTATCTAGTTTTTAAATATTTTTCCCCTTGTAACTCTGCTAAAACAGCACAGTTACAACATTGGTAGCACAGGTAGGTTCTCCATCCTACCTCATCTTTTAAAATTCTGTCTGTTGCCCATACTTGCTGCGGCCAACAAATCCTTGACAGAATCATGTCTGGCTTCCCGCTGGACTGGACTCTGTACACCCCTGGTACCAAGATACCTGATTGTTTTGTCCTGTACCAGAACATGGTGATATCACTACTTGCCTTCAACGCCATGTCTGCACAAGGGTTATTCCAGACAGCCGCCACCATTCTGTGACTAACCAAAAAAAACACCATACTTGCCTACGTAGCCCAAAGACTATGAAGCGCTGCCTTGGAACCCTTTTCCAGGGCCAACAACACTGCCGCATGGATCCAGTCTGCTCAGGGCAAGCTGGCCCAGATGGAATACCTGCAACAATTTTGGATTGCAGAAATCTCCATCTGACTGACCCACAACACTAGAACCTGGTGCAACAAATGGCACAAGGAACACACCAAGAAGAACTGGGATACCCTCAAACAAGACTTCTTGACAAGTTTTGTGCTTAAGGACATGGCGCACATGATCATACGTCAAGTAAAGAACTTAACCCAGACAGGCACTGTGAAGGAACTCGCCCGCGCCTACAAGGAGCTTTGACTATGCGCACCCTCTGACATGACCTTTGACACCCCAGCCACACACCTCATGTACTATGACACCCTTAAATTGCATGTAATGAGGCATGTGAACCTGGACCAGGTGACTAACCTGCAAAGTCTGTATCACGAGGCAAAGAAAGCGGAACAAACATTCAACACCCTCCATAAGGCACAAACTGGAAAACAAGAGAGACCCAAGGATTCTCACATAGGCAGACTCACTTGACCACCCCCTGGAAACATCAGGAACAACACCAACCATAAACCCACAGGTTTGAATGGACATGGAAGTGGGAACAATGGCCAGTCAAATTGTACTCATTTCCGTGTCACTGCCACGCAAGGCAATCAAGATGAGGGAAAAGCCCAGGGAGAGCATTAAGCAAGACAAGCTCTCCCCACACAACTTCCAACTTGCTCAATGATGAGTACCAACCCAAGGACGTGGATCAATGCCCAATGATACAAGTACCCTCAGAGGACCTGGTACTGTACACCATTGTCAGACTTCCCAATAAACTGATGTCCTATCTTTTCCATTTTTGCAGTTACACAGGCTTGGCACTCCTGGACTTGGGCGCGGATTGAACCCTAGTCAACAGCAGCTTTGTAGACAAGTTCAAGCTAGCCAATAATCCTTTGTGGATTAAAAACGTGGTTTTAGCTGATGAACATCACATTGCTGTGACAAGGGAAACCACCCCCTTCTCTGTCATGCTTGAGAACCTATACTCCACCATCCAAGGCCCTAACATTGACTTCCTAAAGTTTGACATTGTACTGGGGTTGGATTGGTTACAAAAAACAATCCTCACATAGACTGGGCAACCTGGGTATTGAATATCAAGCGTGAAGGTGTCAACCACCAGATCTACCCTAACTCAGTGGACCAACTCCTACGCAACCATGTCTTTGTGCACATCACAGAGACCCTGGATAAAAAAGAAAACCTGAAGGCAATTGACTGGGACTTCTGCCAGTAAAAAATCATATACTTCAAAGATCACCAGGATACCTCCACAGCTCAGGATTGCAAAATTGTGGCCCACCATCCAGAAATCTTCAAGGAAGCTCTACCCAAGTTGCCTCCAGAGTAACACATTCAACATTTCATCCAGTTCAAAGAAGCTGTACCCAAAGCACGTCCTATCTACAGGCTGACCCCAAACAAAGACAAAGCACTATTCACCTACCTCAAGGAAGCATTGGAGAAAGGACTTATCTGCCCCTCACATTCTCCCTTTGGGGCTGCTGTATTCTTTGTGTCCAAGAAGGATGGTACCTTGCATCTGGTCACAGACTACTGAGCCCTAAACAAAGTTACCATCAAGAACTGTTATCCACTACCACTGATTGACAACTTATTTGACGCCTTGGGAGGAGCCACAGTCTTCTCCAATATCAACCTAACCACAGGCTACAACCAAATTTGTATTAAGGAGTAAGACATCCCCAAAACAGCCTTCCGCACTAAATACAGCTCATAAAAGTGTGTGGTGCTCAACTTTGGCATGACAAACGCCCCCTCCATCTTTGTGATATTCATGAGCAAGGTGTTTGCCCTGAACATAGGCAATCATACCCTAGTCTACCTAGACAACATCATTGTCTACAGCCTCTTGGTGGAACAGCACCACAAAGACCTAGAGGCAGTCTTTGCTACCCTGGCACAACACAAACTGCTGGCCAAGCCCTCCAAGTGCCAGTTCTTCTGCAATCAATTGCCTTTCCTGGGACACATAGTCTCAAAAAAAGGTATAAACCCCAACAGTCAAAAGATACAGGCCATCTGCAAGATGCCTCTACCCAAGGATAAGTTGGAAATCCGCACCTTCCTGGGGATGGTGGCCTATGTATGCCACTTCATACCTGACTCTGGCGTTTTGACTGCCCCCTTATCTGCCATAACTGGCGCCAAAGCCAAGTTTGTGTGGACCCCCAAATGCAACCTCTGTTTTAGATGTCTCAAAGAGATACTCACAACAGCTCCTATCCTGTAATACCACAAACCTGACAGGGAATACCAAATGAAAACTGACGCTTCAGATGAATCCATTGGGGGAGTACTATGAATCAAAAATAATTATGGTGACTTCCTGCCCGTAGCTTATGAATCGCAAAAGTTGACAGATGACAAGTGTCAATACCCTATCCATGACAAGGTACTGCTGGCTATTTTACACTGCCTAGTCAAATGGCGTTTTTATCTAGAACAACAGGAAGAATTCACAGCATTGACCAACCACAAGTTGCTCATATACTTCAAAGCTCAAGAAAATCTATCTTGTCACCAAGCCCGCTGGATGAAACTCTTGGAGAGATTCTGTAAAGTTCTGTGGCCCACCTTTGGCCCTAGATTGGGATGTATTTCCCAGACCATTAAAAAAGGTGGCCCACCTTTGGCCCTAGATCAGGATGTATTTCCCAGACCATCAAAAAAGGTGGCCCACGTGCAGGCAAAACCCCTCCAAAACCTGGAGGACTTGGCTCACATGGTAGACAAACTCTTTGTGTTGGCTTTCCCAGCTGAAGTTCTCATTTCCCCTTTGGAGTCCCCTCCAACTGCAGAAGAGACATTAGTTTGATTGGGTTGCTTGTTGTCCTGGTGTTGCCTGGTCCTGAAACAATTAGCAAACCAACAAAAAAATACAGGCCACATGAAGGTGAAAAGGTCAAATCTGCGGCCCAGGGAAATTGGGTACCAAAACCTGCAACCAGAGGTGTCCTAGGTAGCTAATTCCTCCGGCCTGGGAGTCCCCTGGCCCAAAACAATTGGGTTCTGGAGCTCTCCAGTGGAGACGTCAGAGGAAGTCATTAGGGGAAATGCACACCCTGAGTCCTCAGAAGGCTCCTAGCTAATAAAGGGGCTGAGTCTTACATCTGGCCCCGTGGCCCCTATTTTCTGGGTCCCAAACCAAGATAAGATTAGCTAGTACTCTTTAATAGGCTCCCCTTAAGATTGCACTCCAATAGCCCCTTTCATAACCCCTCCCGTCCTATCACCCCCCTTTGCATAAAATGGAAGCATGGGCCGTCAGGTCCCTTGCTTACCAATTCCAATTGTTGAATAAACTCCTGACTTTGCAAATCTTTTTTATTTTAAAGTTTGTTTAACAATAAAGGTATTTATCCCAACTCCTGCTGTTGTCCCCGCCTCCCACTTTCTCTGGCCCGCCTGCCCGTCTGCCTGTTGTTTTTTGTTGGGAATTGTTCTGAGAACAATAAATTGGACCATTCCCTGTTATTTACCTGAGCACTTAATTTTCCCTGCCAACTGCCTTCCCTGGCCCGCCTGCTCAACTGCCTGCCTGCCCGTTGTTTTTTGTTGGGAATTGTTCCAAATAATATTAATTTGGATCATTTCTTATTATTTACCTGTGCACCTGGTCCGTCCGCCCAGTAGTCTTAGCAAAAGAAGGGTATCCGCTGGAATCATGTTGTCACCTTGGTACAAGATGGCTGTGTGGATACTGGTGCCCATTTCCCTCTTTTTCTGGTCCTCAAACCCAGTCTTTTGGAGCAAACTTTCCTTGATTTCTCAATCTTCTGAGTTTATTCCTGGTATTTTTGTAAATTTAATTGAACATCTCACCCAGATTCTCATCAAACCAAGATCCTATGGGTTGTTCTCTTGGTTTTCTTCTCATCTTGAAGAAATGTTGCCACCTTTAGAATCTGTTACTACTGAAACTCCTTCTTATGACTTGGTCAATCCTTCCCCCTTGCGCCAAATCCCTGAGCCAAATACAGAGGCCCCTTTCACTTGGGATTGCTCTCTATGGTTACTTACTGGAGCCATGGTCATGGCTTTGGATGCATACTTCCCTCCCCTTTCACATCCGGTCTCCTTTGGGAGGCCCCTTCGAGCGGCTATCCCAGTCTTGCACTGGATGGCATCCTGGTGGTTGGTCCCACCAGGATGGGAGCTAGACTTTGCTAGTCTATCTCCCCTCTCTTACAGATTCAACATGCTCATACAGTACAAACCTGGTCCAGAAATTGCCATGATGGACACCCTCTCACACCTGTATGTCTGTGCCACAAGAGGAGAAAATGGGCTCAAACCAGACTGGCCCCTCTTGGTACTACAAACAAAGGACAAGGGCTTCCCTCCTGGTACAACCAACATAACAAAGGAAAAAGTCATCAAAAACAAACACCTATTTGCTGATGTGTATGGGACCTTGCACAGAAAAATGTCTGTCAAGACTACCATCCCTTACATCCCCACACACCAGCAAGTGGACACCATCCTACAATATCATAGAGACTTGGGAAACACCAAGAGCCACAGCCTATATGAGTTTCTGAAACACAAGGCCTGGTGACCAACCCTGTATTGTGACTTCCAAGAAGTCCTCAATGAATGTGAAGTATGCAAAAAAATTGCTAAAAGCAAAGCCCCTTCAAAATCAGTACTACCCATCTGCACACAACTACCCTTCAAGGTGTGGGCCCTTGACATTATTGGCCCCATGCCAGGGAAACACAATGATAAGAAATACATCACAGCCATAGACTTTGCTACACAATGGTCAGTAGCCCAAGCAGTAAAGACGCACACTGGCAATGACGTGTGGCAGTTCATAGGAAGAGAAATAATCAGCAAGTTTGGAAAACCAGAACTCCTGATAACTGATGGTGGGAAAGAATTGGCCTCCAAAAACACCAATGTATACCTCACTAAAAATGGGGTCAAACATACTGTGACAATATCATATCACCCGCAGGCCAATGGACGTGTAGAGTGGCTAAATGGCAGCCTCGTGCAAGCCTTGGCCAAGTTCACTGCTGGGAGACCTGAAGACTGGTATAAGCAGCTATCAACTGCACTACTTGTGTGCTGAACCCAGGTGAAAAGATCCACCAGAAAAAGCCCTTTTGAGTTGGTATACGACACACAGCCAAATATCATTCAAGCATTGACAGGACCCAAACTGAAAATCCCAAGAAAAGTCCACCCTTGCTCAGATCCTCAAGTTATAGAGGCCAACAGTAATCAAACAGAAAAGGAAAATGTGTGTCTGAAAAAAACATTTGTCCCTATCCAAGATAAACATGAAGTTGATGACAAAGTTTGGGTCATGAATGTTGATAAAAGCAAACTATAACCCAAGAAAGTAGGCCCAGCAATCATTCTAAAGGTAAACAAAAATAACACTTACCTTGTGTGAGGGCTTGGAAAAAGTAAACAAGACAAGACCCTACACCATGATTGCCTGAGACCCCACACAGCAAGACAAAAACAACGCAAAACCGCCCTGCCTGCCACAGAACAACAGCTAGTCCAGTATGGCACCCGGGCTCCTGACAACCTCCCCCAACAACCTACCCCCAGAGGAGGCCAACCTTCAGTTGGGGGGTGTCAATACAGCAGGCTCAACCCACCATCAAGGTTCTGAGCAAGCGGGTTTGTGACCTGCAATTCAATTACCTGGCCACTCTAATCCAGACTAGGAAGTCAACTTGGATTGCCAAATCCAATAACATGAACAAATTCTGATCCCCTATGGTGGATACCTTGTTTTGGCACTTGACTCATTACCAGGATCAAGCCACCCCCCTTCACCATCCAACTGTGTGATCAACACTATCATGTTCCTGTTACCCATGATTCACATGAACTATATAATCACTATCTCCCAATAAAGATTATTATCTAGTTTTTAAATATTTTTTCCCCTTGTAACTCTGCTAAAACAGCACAGTTACAACACCAGAAGATATTTTAAGTTTATCAAGTATATTTTAAGAAGTACTCAACCCTTAAGAGTTAAACAGTGAAAATTTTCCAATATTTACCAACATTTTTGACTCAGCATTACCACCTGAAGACATGATTATTATTCTGTTCCATTCCCAAGTACCTTGTCTAGCATGCAGAAAACCCTTGTGTCATTAATTTTTGATGACTATTCTGATAAATGAGGTTTTATCAGGTGGCCTTTAGATTACGTCTATTTATCAGCATTAATCTACCCTGGTTAATCAAATTATGCTGACACACTGGAGCAGTAGTAACCCATTTTTGATCAACAGTTTGATTTAAATCTGTAAACTTGGTTAACTGTTTCCCCAATTTCTTGGATTTCTAGTTAGGACAGATAATATTCAGCATTATGGAAACTACTGTGACAAATACATACTTGAACCTGTTAAGTAATTCCTCCAAGGCTGGTGGTGGTTCCCTATGAGGGGGAGTGGAGTGGGGTTCAGACCCGATAACTTCCACTGAACATTAGTTGAAGTCCAACTTGCCCCTTTAAGCTATTAGGGGCCCTCTTCTGTTATCTGTACAAAGATGGTGGCATGCAATAGCTTGTTTATCTCAATAAGGTAGATTTGAAAGCCAATACTGTTTTTTCTGAGAGTGATGACAGAGGTGTCTCAGTCAATGTAAGGACAGTTATGGCATAGACGGTCCAAACCCACAATCACATTGTGGCTGAGGCCACTCATGATGGGTTAGAGAGCCTGACTTGGACATTTCCTATTCTTACTGACAAGGGTACTGTTTTGTGAGTGATGTCTACTCTTTTAGAGTCTTCTACATGAACTTCTTTGAATTGACTGGACACTTGGTCTAACTTTTGGAAATCAGATATTTTTAATTGACCATGATGTGATTAGCCCTGGCTTCTACCAAAAGCTTATGGGTATTTTCAAAGAATCAAAAGAAATAAGCCAAGAGAGTTATTTTATTTGATTAATGACTGGATTGGAGGACGTGTTCATCACTATGCACTTGGAATATGTCTAGGGGTTTGACCTTGTGCATGTTGTAGTCATAGGGGTTATTATCAAGGGGAGATTAGGAGTTTAAATTAAGTAGGGTTACAGAGCCTCTCATGTCTAAAACTCCCTGGCCTTTTTCAAACTCTCAATATGTGCCAACAGTAACTTCATCTCATGAGGATGCTTGTTGCTGTTGTCTTACTGACTGGCTGGCAATTTCCTACTTGACTATGAGCAATGCCAGGTGTAGAAAGAGATTAGTGGTGCATTGTTGGATCTTTGAAATCACATTTATTTTGGTTATTTCCTTTTAAATAGCCTTGTAGCAATCATCAATGGAGGTACAACACCACACAGGCATTTATTTAAAGATATGGGGCTTTAATCTGTTGATGATGAGGATAGAGAGCATTGAATTTACATTGGCAATGGCTTCTGGGGTGGCAGCAATTTCTTTTTTCCAGGCATCAAGATACTCAGGGACACTTCATGTTTGTTTGATTATAAGCAGTGGTGTTCTCACAACAATAGGCAAAAAGGTATCAATGTAGCGGGACTGTCAGAAATGAAGTATGGAAATAAGATTTCATGAGCCACCAGAACTTCAAACCATTGACTACTCAATTATCTTATAATTCATCCAAGAAGATCCAGAAAGAGACAAGATAAAAGAATTCATAAGACAAGGATAGGAGTCAAGAACCATAAGATTTATTGAAGCACCATAAGGAGAATGATAAATAAGGGTTAAGAGAAAGGGAAAGGTAATTTATACTTGTCAAGGGTCTGGATGTACAAGCATTCTGGCTACTGCCAACCTACTTAACATCCAGCCATTGCCCAATTTAGTCCCCTTCCAATATACCGTTTGACATACCAAGAATGGTAACCAAGCAATATCACCTGACCGTCCAAGTATCCAGTGGCTCAAATCCATCTAGCACATGACCAACCCCTAGGTTTGATCCAACTAAATCCCTGCCACAGTCAAGTCTATATAAGTCTAAAGGTTATCCAATAAAATATACTTCTCTTCTTTCTTAATTCTATATTTGAAGCTTCCCCAAAAGGCGCTCCTTATCACTGGTAGCAGCTACGGTTTTTTGACCACACCCATGAGAGAGAAAATGACTGACCAAAACCCACCCACCTTTGCTCATGTACTCAACCAGGCCACATCCCAGGATACCTGGAAGACGTACTTCCACGCCCACAACATTGATGAGAATATATCTAGTGGATGCACTGTATTTGAAGGACTGGTCATGCCCAAAGCATGCACCAAGATCATTCAATATAGTCTCTCTCTTCAATCACAAACAAATGCAATACCACCTATCACAGGTGAAGTTACCAACACCAATTACATTGGTATCAACAATTTCTTTGGTAAAAACAAATAAAACGTCATCAACTGGCTAGACCACTCAGCCGCTAAACTCTACGCCAGCTGCATTCCCCACAAAAAATGGGTCCAGGAAGCCAGCAAGCGCTTGTACAAGGACGCAGCTAACTGGTTTGCCACCTGGGTTGGCTCATGAACTGACGACCAGCTTGACAACTGGGAAGAGTTCAAAGCGGACATCACCCACAATTTCCGTGTCACTAAATCCCTCCAAGACATTGCAATACAGCTCAATGATTTTCCTCAGAAGACCACTATTGCAGCTTACGCCAAAATAATTTGAGGAAATACGTTGCAAGATCTAAAACCCAGCACAAGCTGACAACGTACACACCAGAGCATCATTCATCAACAGAATGAAACCCTCTGTTGCTGCTCTCATCTGCCCAGAGGCAAATACCTCCATGCCCGCGCTCATTGCAGAAGCTAAGCGCGCTAAAAAACACACAAACATGGAATATGCTGCACGCAACAGCAATTGCTCCTCAAACAGCAATGGCAGAGAAAACTCCAATGGCAATAAACGCCAAAATACCAACCATAACAACGGCAACTCCAATTGCAACAATGGCAATTGCAGCCAAAGCGCAAACTGCTCCCACCCCAAGAAAGAGGACACCGCCAAAGTTAACAACACTGAAGTAGCAACTTGCTATGAATCTGACCCCACATTCTCTGACCTTGAAGGTCTCAAAACAGAGGAACAGGGAAAAGAGGAGGGGGAACAGGCTTAAGTGCCCCTGTCTCCCCCCAACTTGACAATAAATTTTACCAAGGCACAAACTTTGCTACTTGCATTCCCTGTGTCCTGCAGTCCTCCATTTTTATGAGCTTAAAATTTAAAGATCACTCACAACTTCTTGTCTACCCATGCACTTACAAATCACATACACACAAAATTTTATTTGACTCTGATGCACAACACACTATGGTTAGCAAACCCTTTGTAATCAAGTACAAAATACCAGTTGTCAAATCCAACTTCAAGTACACCGAAATGACAGACAAATCAAAGGTTCTACTCAAAGGCAAAACAACTCCCTTCAGAATTGACCTCCAAGGCATACAAACGTCCATCAAAGGACTTTTCATGAGCAACATAAACTACAACATTGTAGCAGGCATGGACTGGTTCACCTGAGTGAACCCCAGCGTATATTGGAAAACAAAACCATGACCATCAAGCGCAACGGAGTCAATTTTAACATCCTCAAAGAACCCAATGACTCATTCTAAGAGACACAGTATTTGTCCAGATCATAAAACAAGATGACTCAGAACATCTAACCAAAGATATTACCCTCCAGATAGTGAGGTACACTGAGTTCAATAACATACAAACACAAAAGATCCAATGCCCAGAACTTGCAGCACTCCTAAATGAATATGCTCACATATTCAAAGAAGAACTCACCAAGTTACCCCCCCAAACGGGAGGTCAAACATGGCATTGACTTATGCAAAGCCATGCCCAAACCTGCACCCCTCTACAGACTCTCTCCCATGGAGACCCAAACCCTCAAAACACACATTGAGGACAACTTAGCTAAAGGCTTCATCTGCCCATCTGAATCACCATGGGGGGCAGCAGTATTCTTTGTAAAGAAAAAGGAAGGCACTCTACGTCTATTAACTGACTATAGAGCTCTCAATGCAAGCACAGTAAAGAACAAATTGCCCTCTTCCACTCATAGAGGATCTGTTTGAAAGACTCTCAGAAGCAAAATATTTCTCCAAAAGCGACCTCACCTCAGGGTACAACCAAGTTGAAGTAAAGGAAAAGGACATACCAAACACTGTGTTCCGTACACAATTTGGATCCTTTGAATGTAGAGTAATGAACTTTGGGATGACCATTGCTCCCGTGACGTTTGTCACCATGATGAACCAAGCACTAAACGGTCTCTCAAATACATTATGCTACCTTGACAATATTATCATATTCTCAAAAACCAAAGAGGAACACCTCACACATGTCCGCAAGACACTCAATCAACTTGTAAAGCACAAACTTTACACAAAACCAAGTAAGTGCCAATTTATGGAAAAGAACTCCTGTTCTTGGGCCACATTGTCTCTGACAGTGGCATCAAAGCAGATCAAGACAAAATAAAATCCATAAATAACATGCAATGCCTCACCTCCGTTAAACAAGTTAGATGCTTTCTTGGTATGGTAGCTTACCTAAGGAAATACATCAAAGACTGCGGAAAACTAACTGCACCAATCAATGATTTAACCAAGGGTAATGCTAAAAAGAAATTCATCTGGACACTAGAATGTGACAAGAATTTCTAATTATTAAAACAAGCCTTGATTGAAGCACCAATCTTACAATACCCTAATAACAACAGTTTCTACAAGCAAAAGTCAGGTGTCAGTGACACTGCCATTGGCACAGTCCTGCACATCCGCCAGCCAGGGCAGTAAGACTTCCTACCAGTATGTTATGAAAACAGAAAACTAACCAATACTGAACAGAGATACCCAATACACAATAAGGAATTGCTAGCAATATACCACACTTGCAAGAAATGGAGATGTTACTTAGAAGGACATTTAAACGTCTGAGTACTAACTGACCATAAATCCTTAATCTATTTCAAAACTCAGAACGCACTTGCATAGTGGCAAGCCAAATGGATGTCCTTGCTGGAACAGCTTAACCTGGACATCCAGTAAAAAAGGGGGCAGAGTTGGTCATGACTGATGCTCTCTCTAGACTATGTCAGCCTAGAGAGGATCACCCTGACCACCTGGACCCTGACTGGCCAAACCTGTACAACACATAGTATAAAACCAAAGGGAAAGACCCCTCAACATATCAACTGACCCACAATACATTAGTAAGAAACAAAAAGTACTTCCATGTATCAAATGGCACAGTATACCAAATTATTAATGTCAAACATATCCTGTATATCCCACTTGCACAAAGAGTTGACACCATACTAAGACATCACCGCCTGGTAGGACATACAAAGGCTAACAACCTATACCTCACACTAAAAGAGATAGTATGGTGGCCCAAACTCAAGCATGATATAGTTGATGTTCTGAAAAGTGATCAGTGTGCAAGAAATACACCAGTACAAAGGCTCCTCAGCCAACATTCACCCCAGTACCAGTACCAGAACCTGAACCATTTAAGGTTTGAGGGCTAGACATATTGGGGATCTTTCCAGAAACAAAGACAAACAAAAATTTCTTAATTGTAGCTATCAACTTTGCCACACGCTGGCCCATCTTCTGGGCAACAAAGGACCACAAAGCAGAAGCCATCAACTGTTTTGTTAACAAAGCAATCATAGCCAACTATGGCACTCCAGACTACATCATAACTGATGGAGCAACAGAGTTATCAGGTCACGTAGTTAATGACAACTTGGAATCCAAAAACATTAAACACTCCACAACCTCTTCATACAGGCCACAGGCCAACGGTAGAGTGAAACGCCTAAACGTGTCAGGATTGACCATTCTCCTCCTCTGGAACCCCAGGCCCAAGAGCAGGAATCAAACCTGAAACCTGGACTCCCCTGGGCCGCCGGGCCTATGGACCACAGGACCTCCTGCCCGCATTTTTCTGGGGTCAAGCCCCTGCAAGCTGACGCTGAAGATGATGGCCCACCCAGTGAAACAGATCAAGCCAAGGAAATTATTGCACTAAGTGGAGTGCCAATCACAACACCTAATGGAGGTGACCAGGCAACAACTATTAGCTTCATGAGTTTGAAGTCTACACCAGCAACCAATCAAGAGCCAACCCAAGGAAGAGGCACCGGCCTGCAACCTGGCCCCATGACCATAATGCTAGAGCAAGATAATCAGGTAGCTAAATTGGGAGTCACAATCAATGAAAGAACTCCCGGGCCAAGCGCCATTTTGCTGCCTTTAGACCCAAGTCCCCAATTCCCCCGGCCCTGCCTTTCCCAATGCCCTGATGACCCCCCATGGAAAATGTTAAGTTTGGAGGTGGGGTGCTATATAGACCCAAGAACCCCGCGCTCCAAACTTATTGCCATTTTTGAATAAAGGTTATTTTACTTTGGTTTATACAGCTACTGCCATATTTTGTAGTTGCCGTCTATCAGTTCAGTTCAAGATCTCCCGGCCCTCCTGCCCCTCTGCCCACAGTTTTCTGTCCACCTGGCGTCCCCTTTGGGCCCGTTCATTTTACCAAATATCCATTAAAGCCCAAATATAAAGATTATACACCAGAGAAGATCATTGAACTTGACCCATTAGCCCAAATCCAATCCGCCATCAGATACAACTGCCAAGGCATGTGGATAACCTCTCCCCCCAAGCTATTTAGAGGGAAATTCAACTATCTCCTGGCCTACAACATCTATATGGAACCACCTGTAACACCCAAACCAATGCCAGCCTCCTCCCCTGACCTCCCGACCAACCATACCAGTAAGCTTTTTGGAATAGTGTACATCACCCTCATGGGGGTGGTGGACACCATTGTTACAGCCGCCGGCCCGTGGTCTTGGGTGGGGAAGTCTGCTTCTTACCTCTAAAGTTAGCTCCTCTCTTATGGTGGGCCCTGCCCGCAAAAAACCCGGCCCAAGTTACCCCCAAAACTGGCAGGCCAGCCGCCCAAGAGTGGATCCCTGACATTATGACATTCTTTATAAAACCTGGTACCCTGATCCCCAAGATGTTGTTATTTCTTGGGGCATCTTGTATTCTTTTGTTATTGATTACCACTTATTACACCTATAAGATGACCATGAACCTGATCTCTTCCATGTGGAAGAATATAAACCTGATTGACCCAAAAAGAACTGACACAGCCGCCACTGTTACTGACAAGGCCCTTTCCTCACAAGTGAAAAATGTGATTGTGAACCAGTCTCTCACCAAGGTGGAGATGCCTCAGATGGGGAAACTCACGCTTGAAGAAGCTAGACGCGCCATGCTGGTCCTCTGCCTGCATTTTCTTACCAACGCCTCCTCTTACGCCAGTGACACCAAGAAGATCAAAGGGTTTGTTTCCATGCTATCTGGGGACGCCTTGGACTGGTTTGGCAAGGCCACGGCTGAGGACGTGGAATTCTGCTTAGACTATGCCAAGTTTGAGGCTGAACTAATGGCCACCGGTGAAGATTGCAACACCAGATACTACGCCCTGAATTCTCTGCTAGAAATTTGACAAGGCCCCTGAACCATCCAAGCGTACATTGACAAATTCCTCAAACTGAAGACCTGCACCCAACTTGAGGATGAACTAGCTGCTGTCATCTTCCAAAAGGGAGTAAATCCAGCCATGAAGGACTTATTGAAGCATCAACCGCCCACCCTTGAGTTGGAAGACCTGATCCCCTTATGCAAGGGTCTCAGCATGAACCAAGAGAACTCTGCCTCCTCCCAGGGCCGCCAACCCCAAACACCGACCCCCAACAGAGCAGGGATGACCCCTGAAGAGCTCCAACAACACTACTGTGAAGGACTCTGTTTCCACTGCCACAAAGCAGGCCACTTGACCAGAGCCTGCCCTAAGAAGAACATTGTCCCAACCTCCCTGGCACAAATAAATACTTATTCCCAGTCTTACAAATTCATCCATGTGACTGTAGATGTAGCTGGTAACAAGCGCAAGATTGAAGCCTTTATTGATACAGGGGCAGGTAAAAGTTTTATTGACGCCAGCCTAGAAGAGGAATTAGACCTGACAGCCTCAGAGCGTAGTCTTCAAGTAATCATGGGAAACAGCTCCTTGGACACAGGCTATGAGTGTGAACAAGAACTCCTGTTGACCATTGGGCACAATGTATACCCGTCATCCCTGATCCTCCTGGCAGGACTACTCCACCCCCTTATACTGGGTGACTCCTGGTCTGACAAACATGGCCTGGTCCCAAACTACCGCAAGCAAACCGCCATTTTGGGCCAACCAAAATCCTGTGACACTGTTCCCTTTTGCACAAACCAGGACCGTTCCCCTGTCAACAAACTCTTGGCTATGAAGTTAGAACCTAGTGTTGGAATATTGCCTACCCCCCTACATAAATGGAATCATGTGTTTAGCAAAGAGGCAGCCACCAAACTACCCAGTCATTCAATCTACAACCACGCCATAGACCTGCTGCCAGGGACACAACTGCACCACGGCCCCATCTACAACTGTAACTACTGCAAGCAAGTGGCCTTGAAAGCATACCTTGAGGATATGACAAATAAAGGGTTCATCTGGGTATCCAAAGCTCCCTGCTTATCGCCCATGCTGTTTGTAGGGAAAAGGATGGTGGGATGCGGCCATGTGTTAACTACCAAAACTTAACAACATCACAGTGAAGAACTGCTACCCCATTCCTAATGCCAACAACCTCTGTGATGTACTGACTGGAGCCCAGGTGTACTCTAAAATTGACCTCCAAGACGTGTTCAACCAAATCCAAATCAAGGAGGGGGATGAGTACAAGACTGCCTTCAAAACTTGGTATGGACTATACAAGTACCTAGTGATGCCTTTTGGCCTCTGCAACGCCCCTAGCACCTTCCAAAGGATGATTAACACCGTCCTAGGGGAATACCTTGACCGCTTCTGTGTGGCATATCTGGACAACATCCTCATCTACAGAAAGTCTCACAAGGAACACCTGCACCATCTGGACCTCATATTGGAGAAGCTCTCCCATGCCAATTTACACGCTAAGCTCAAGAAGTGTGAATTTTTTCAGTCCAAGGTAGAATTCCTGGGATACTTAGTAAAGACTGGTGGCTTTGCAATGGCACAAGACAAAGTAGAAGCAATCACAGCCTGGCCAGTACCCAAATGTAGAAAAGATGTGAGAAGTTTTTTGGGCCTGGCAAATTATTGCAGGGATTTCATCCAAAAAATTTCTCACATCACTCTGCCCCTGACCCACCTATGCTCTGACAAGGTCACCTTTTCCTGGACTCCAGAATGTACCACTACCTTTGAAACCTTGAAACTTGCTTTCACCTCTGCCCCTGTCCTGGTCATGCCTGACCCATCCAAGCCATTTGTACTGGAAACTGACGCGTTCAACTTTGCGGTGGGTGGGGTCCTTCTTCAGGAAGGAGGGGATGGTATGCTACATCCTGTAGCATATTACTCCAAGAATATGCTACCTGCAGAAGGAAACTATACAATATATGACAAGGAGATGCTAGCCATAATGAAGACCCTGAAACATTGGTGCCAATACCTATGTGGCGCTGAACACCCAGTGAAAGTCCTGACAGACCACAAGAACTTGGTCTATTTCTTCAAACCACGCCAGCTTAACCAACGACAAGTAAAATGGGCCCTAGAGCTGGCTGACTACACCCTGACCATAAACTACAAGCCAGGGAAGGTGAACATGGTACCTGACACCCTAAGTAGGAGAACTGATCAGGCACCCACCCACCTAGAAGCTTGCAACCACAACACTCAAGTACTCTTGGACCCAACTAGCCTAGGCATCCACCTGGGATTGATGAATATCAGATCCAGCAAACCAGAAGTACTAAGGGCCCAAGCATTAGACAAGTTTACTAAGACCCTGATTGCAGACCTCTCCAAATCCTTGGATAGCGCCCACTACCAAAAGGGCTACTCATTGAAGGGAACCATGCTAATGCTCCACAACCAAATCTTTGTACCAGAAGGGGACATCAGAATCAACGTTTTGAGAGACTACCACGACTCAGAGATGTCTGGACACCTGGGTAGGCTCAAGACCCTCCAAAGCATCAGAAGAAACTTTGCCTGGCCAAAAATGGATCAAGATATGATCACATACCTGAAGTGGTGTGAGACCTGTGGACGGACCAAAACTTGCAGAAACAAACCTGAAGGACTTCTAAGACCCTTGGATATACCCCATGGGCCTATGAGATCTTTCTTCATGGACTATATTGTAGAACTGCCGCCATTCCTCTTTTTTAATGCAATCCTAGTCATGGTAGACTGCTTCACCAAAATGGCATACTTTGTACCAACCACCACCAATTGCACAGCAGCAGAAACAGACCAACACTTCCACAACCGCATCCTCACACAACACGGGACACCCAAAGAAATCATCACAGACAGAGGACCCCAATTCATGTCAAACTACTGGATGCAAGTGATGAAAGACTTAAGAATCAAGAGATTTGTATTGACCTCCTACCACCCACAGACAGACGGCCAAACTGAGCGAGTGAACCAGATCCTGGAACAATACCTCCAATGCTATGCCAACACTGACCAAGACAACTGGTCAAAGATGCTTCCCATTGCCCAGTTTGCATACAACAGCAAGGACCACACTTCCACAGGAACGTCCCCATGTAAAGCCAACTATGGATTTGACCCCACCTGGGACCCTCAGATTGGCAAAAAGGAATCAAACACCACTGGGTGCTCCTGGATTGACCAGATTTACGACACACAAAAAACATGCTTGACCAACCTTAACCACGCAGTGCAGACATACAAAGCCTTTGCTGATTGCAAAAAAAACCCGGGCCAACCCTTAAAAGTTGGAGACAAAGTATACCTAGACTCCCAGAATGTACCCCTGCATGTGCCTTGTAGGAAACTAGCTCACAGGAGAAGCAGCCCCCACAAAATCACCAAACTAGTCAGTGAAGTTGCCTTCAAGCTGGACCTTCCCCCTCCTGGAAGATCCATGATGTGTTCCACTGCTCCCTGTTGTTCAAAAAGGATGGGAATTTGCTTCCCCACCAACGGATTAAGACAGCCGCCCCCACCCATCCAAAAAAACTGTGGTGAGGAATATAAAGTTGAATACGTACACGGCGACCAAACTCACTACCAAAAACCCCAGTACTACGTCAAGTGGAAAGGATACCCACTAGAAGAAAGTACTTGGGAGCCGCTGAGCAACCTGACTAATGCCCAAGAAGCCATCTAACTCTACCTGAATAAGAAGAATTGGGAGGGAGGGAGCTTAGGGGAAGAAGGGGATGATGTCAGGATTGACAATTCTCCTCCTCTGGAACCCCAGGCCCAAGAGCGGGAATTGAACCCAGAACCTTGATTCCCCCGGGCCGCCAGGCCTATGGACCGCGGGACCTCCTACCCACATTTTTCTGGGGTCAAGCCCCCACAATCTGACGCTGAAGATGATGGTCCACCCAGTGAAACAGATTGAGCCAAGAAAAATTATTGCACTAAGTGGAGTGCCAATCACGACACCTAATGGAGGCAACCAGGCAACAACAATTAGCTTCATGAGTTTGAAGTCTACACCAGCAACCAATCAAGAGCCAACCCAAGGAAGAGGCACCGGCCTGCAACCTGGCCCCATGACCACAACGCTAGAGCAAGATAATCAGGTAGCTAAATTGGGAGTCACAACCAATGAAAGAACTCCTGGGCCAAGTGCCATTTTGCTGCCTTTAGACCCAAGTACTCAGATCCCCCAGGCTCACTTTTCCCAATGCCCTGATGAACCTCCCATGGAAAATGTTAAGTTTGGAGGTGGGGTGCTATATAGACCCAAGAACCCTGCGCTCCAAACTTATTGCCATTTTTGAATAAAGGTTATGTTACTTTGGCTTATACAGCTACTGCCATATTTTGTAGTTGCTGTCTATCAGTTCAGTTCAATATCTCCTGGCCCTCCTGCCCCTCTGCCCACAGTTTTCTGTCCACCTGGCGTCCTCTTTGGGCCTGTTCATTTTACCAAATATTCATTAAAGCCCAAATATAAAGATTATACACCAGAGAAGATCATTGAACTTGACCCATTAGCCCAAATCCAATCCGCCATCAGATACAACTGCCAAGGCATGTGGATAACCTCTCCCCCCAAGCTATTTAGAGGGAAATTCAACTATCTCCTGGCCTACAACATCTATATGGAACCGCCCGTAACACCCAAACCAATGCCAGCCTCCTCCCCTGACCTCCCAACCAACCATACCAGTAAGCTTTTTGGAATAGTGTACATCACCCTCACGGGGGTGGTGGACACCATTGTTCCGGCTGCCAGCCCGTGGTCTTGGGTGGGGAAGTCTGCTTTTTACCTTCTAAAGTTAGCTCCTCTCTTATAGTGGGCCCTGCCCGCAAAAACCTGGCCCAAGTTACCCCCAAAACCGGCAGGCCAGCCGCCCAAGAGTGGATCCCTGATAAAACGGCAGCCTTATCAGGACCCTAGAGAAAATAATGGATGGCAAAGCCAAAGACACATGGCCACTATACGTGAAACAGGAATTATTAGTATCTCAAGTCTGCACCAACTAAGGGACAGGCTATTCACTGTTTGAGCTAATCTATGGGTACAAACCAGAAATAATCACCCGCAACAAACAGCCCTACATAAAGATCCCCCTGCGGAAACCTCCTACAGTAGAGCAAGCACCAAACCTACAACACATCTGCCTCAAAGAAAAAATAGCTGAAATGAAGAGGCACAAGACACAAAAGGTAACCTCCACAGAGGAACCACTTCCCATCAACTCCCCTGTCTGGATTCTAGCTGGCAACAGAAAGAAACTTGACTCAGTACACAGGGAACCAGGAAGAGTCATCAAATACAGACCAGAGCACAACACTTACCTAGTAAAATTCCAAAGTGCCAAAAACCCAATTATCAAGAAATACCACAGAACCTGTCTCCGCCTCAGTAAAGGAGAACACTTGACCAGACTGGTTACAACTAGCAAACAGCTCCAGGAGCATCAGGCAGCAGCCATTAAGAAAAAGCCCCCTCTTGATGCACCAGAGTAACCCCTTAAGGGGGGTGTTGAGGGTCTGGATGTACAAGCATTCTGGCTACTGCCAAACTACTTAACATCCAACCATTGCCTAATTTAGTCCTCTTCCAATATACCGTTCAACATACCAAGAATGGTAACCAAGCAATATCACCTGACTGTCCAAGTATCCAGTGGCTCAAACCCATCTAGCACATGACCAACCCCTAGGTTTGATCCAACTAAATACCTGCCACAGTCAAGCCTATATAAGTCTAAAGGTTATCCAATAAAATATATTTCTCTTCTTTCTTAATTCCATATTTGAAGCTTCCCCAAAAGGCAATCCTTATCATACCCATCAATTCTTGAATAAGAGGAGTCAAGTATGCTACAAGAGAGATATAGTCTTTCAAAGGTATATTGAAACATGTAACAGTGGTTTAATAATGGCACCAATAGATTCCTCTTGGTCTCAGATTTCAGTAATGCCTTTAAACGTTGAGATTGGTTCTCTAGCCACAGAGATATGATTTTTTGAGGATCAGCAATTATGCGCAAGAAGACAGATAGTTTGAAAGGTATTTGGACTGCAAAAGCACTTGGAAACGGCACAATTGGATTAATTTAATATAAAAACCTATTTCAATTCAAGTTCAAACATGATAAAATCAAGTAAATTGATATAAAGTGTTGTCAGGATTCTGAATCCTGACAGGGACTTAGCAGTGTCTCTGAAAGTTGCCCAGGTGACTTCAAGTTCTTGACTGGCCCAGGTGGTGAACTATACAGCAGCAGATCTATTGAGGTGTCCTAATGCTATGGCAACCCACATGGGTTCAGGTACTTGACAAATACAGAGGCAGGTTTATGTGGAGTATCACCAACTTACAATTTTGGCACATTTCACACTATCTGTGAAGGGTTCTAACTGTAAGTTCAGAATGTGCTGTGACATATCAGACTAGTACAGGTGACACTAACATCACATTGCCCTAGACAGAGTTGGCTTTAGATGCTGTGTTGTGCCCTTCCCCAAAGGGCAGACTTTTAAACTCTTAGTTTAAGTTTGAATTTAAATTAAGAATATGGATTATTAGTATTTTTAAATCAAGGGTCTATTACCTTGGTTTTTTCTTTGGGTTTTTGTTTTTGTTTTGCTTTTGTGCACATGCTGCTCCTATTTCAATTTCATATGAAAACTATTCTTAAATATGTTATTTTTTGGGTTCACACTGCTTACGCAACTGCCGCCTTCCCCCATACTGCAGCTGCAGATCTACAGGTTGCTGAAACCAAGCTGTTTCAACATTTGCCATGTGTTTTCCCCAGGGCTATCATCTTTACCTTCCCCAAAACCCTGGTTTTCTTTGCTGATCTCTCTCCAGGGCACATTTTTTATCTATAGATAAAGGCTTTTAGAAGATTAAGATTTTAAGCTGAAATTGTAAGTGATTTTTCCCCAAATCATATTGCAGGTTTTTTCTTCAATCTTTTCAAATTCATTTCAAATCTTTAAAATTTTAACTCTGAAATTTGTAACTTTAGTTATAGCTTTTGAAATTAACCTTTAAAGTCAAAGTAAATACATTCTGGACCAGATCTCCATTTTTTTAAAATTTGCTAGTGTTTTAATAGCTAGGATAATTAGAATGGAGATATCCAGACAACAAGCAACTAGTTTGTTGTCATCTTTTTTTAAATGAGGGATAACTTGATATCCTTTATGTTAAGATACTCTCACAGAGAGTATTCTGACATTGACATTTCTTTCATTACTAAAAAATCTTTGTTTAATACTGTTGGGAATTTTGACCAAGCAATAATGACAATTATGACAGAGCTCACAGATTGGGATTGCTACAACCAAATCCATAAATTAGTGATTTAAAATACAATGATGCTAATTATGATGGTGTCAGGTATTCTTTCCCTGAATCAATTCATCTTATTGATAATTGGGTTAAAGATGCTAAGATACATCAAGACAACAACAAAGTATTAGACACCAACTTTAACTTTAACCTTAATAGTAATGAGATTCAAACCCAGGACCCTAAAGATGGACTCAACATCAATTCAAAATCAATCATAACACTTACACTATTAATCTATTATCATTCTATTGAATCCATTTTTGCTTTCAAAATACCTTGTGAATTCAAAAATGTTAATAATGTGTATAACATCACTTACTGCTTAACCTCTGATTGGCTGTGTAGAGCCACTCTGACAATCTTGGACCCACTTTCTTTAACTTTGGTTAAAGCTCCATAATTTAAGAGCATGGATCTTCTTGTTGTACACTGCTTTATTATTTCAAACACTGTGGCATTTTTGTGGCTCCTCTTGATGCACTGCTTAATAATTAAATTATTAATCAACAACTATATCTACACTTGGGAAAAGGTATCATTTCAATTATAAGATCTCATGTAAATCCCTCTCATTTCCCAAACACCACTTAAATCTTTCAGCCTTCATTCTAAGGCTATTTAAGTGTAAACACATTATCCATTTCAATTGTTCCAACAATAAAGAATATTTCCTATCCTATCTTGTCAAATCTATTTCTTAGTAACTCCATTTGAAGCCATGAAGGGAATTTATTTCCTGCTATGGTTTCTAGTCTCCCTGTTTACAACTGTAAAAGGTCTTGAGAATCCTACACCCACCATTGACTGGCAAAACTCCTCTCCCAATGATGCCCATCAGAAGGAGTCCTTGGCCAATGGATGGTTCAAGTATCCCTCTGGTCATTGGGGAATAAAGTTCCACTATGGCCGCCATTCTACCCCTCCACCTGCCAAACCCTTGTTGGTATGGCCCCATGCATCATTCTACCTTTTGACGTACATGGTAGGATATTACCTTTTGGGTCGTTTTAGCTCCCTTATGGGAAGGTTTGCATACCTGGGACATTTGGGTCATCTTGCCATGGTCACTGTGCCTATTGGTTCAGCCATTGCAGGGCTTAACTTAAGGGCCTTAGCTCACCAAATTGGGGTCTTGTTCCCCTAAAAGGGGGTCCCTGACAGACGGAGCTTGCAGATATGAAATGCAGCTACCAAAGGCAACCTCCAGAATTAACTCATATAGAATGGAACATCCTCCATGTCAACAATTCTCAAAAATATTTTTCTTATTTTCAATATTAAATATTATTTTTTTCTTGATTAAATAATTGACACTGATAATAGAAGCATTTTTTGATTTTTATTTTAAGCTTTTAATTAGAATTATAAAAGATAAAGCAAAAACAATTTTTGAAATTGTCAACATGGAGGATGTTCCATTCTGTATGAGTTAATTCTGGAGGTTGCCCTACCAAATAACATAAATTGATAGTATAAATCATATGCATATTGGATCAGCAGTAGCCTGCTGACCTGGACCTTAAATTAGCCAATGATAAGCGCTGCTGTGGCATTTAAGTGATACATGATTTGCCACTGTGCCACCTTAAAAATACACAAGCGCTGCGGCGCCGCCTGGCAACTGGCTTAGGCCTCAAAGCGCCAAACTACTTTTACAACAAGCGCCGCAGTACCGCCTGGCAAATATTACAGGCGCCACCGCGCCGCCTTACCTTTACATTGAGCGCCAAGGCGCGGGGTTTGATTCCCCATAATCTCAAATTCCCTTAATTGTCACATTAATAAGCATTAAGCTGCAGTACGCTAAGAAAGCAGGAAGTGATCCTGAAGTAACTAAATTATTCCACACCAGCAAGGATCACCTGTGCTGGGTGAAGATGAAGATATTCTATTGGTTGATGTGCAGGAAGCGCCAAACCTAGATTAATAATTACCCAAATTAGGGGCGTGTTAGAATGTACTAGAAGATATTGCTAGCAGCCCAGGGATTAACCTTTGCAGAAGGTATAAGAAGAATGAATCACTCATAATAAAAATAGGCTTTAATCTTGACTTGTCTTTAACATATATCTTTAATCTGGTTGACCTTATCCTAATCCTCAAGTGCTTCTGCGAGATCAGAAGCCATTGACAGACAATAATCATGGTTCCATTCAATCTCAGCTCTTCTGATACAATACTACTCATATCCTTGCATATGACTGTATTCAAACAAATATCCTGTGCCATATAATCTCAAATAATTGTGGCACTGTAATGCAAAAAGTGCAACAAATACATTATTCTACATAGTTTGTTTAGGATTATCTAACTCTATGTCATCTTTTGTGTCAAAATACAAAGTTTTAGTGGGCCTTCAAAGGTACTTTTACAAACAGTCCCTATGTTTGTCTACTTATTGAATCTTAACCCTCATACCTTACATGTCCTAGTTTATAATCTTGAACCTTATTGGACATTTTCTTACACACTGGTAAGAACTAGTTGGTCTTGATATACAATATAAAATTCTGGGATGTCCCCATCAGAGATGGGTAAGAAGGTCTCCTGGCGAGGTGTATCCATGCATCCAACACTCTGTTTTTTCTTGGGAGAATTTTTTATAGATAGGTCACTAATCAAACCTACTGCTGTTATCACTGTTGCAACTGAATCGATAATGGTTCATTATTTAGATTGAGGAAGACAACAGTCTAATAGAAAGTTAAAAATAGGAATAAGGTAATGTTTATTAAAAAACATTATTGATATTTTAAATCAGGGAGCCAAAAGTCGACCAAGGGGTAACACTGTGGTAGGTTTAGTATAAGGTTTTGAGCTGAGAATATTTTAAATGGAGGTTCAGTGCGTCTAATTAGCATTGCTTCTATTCAGAAGATAATGCCTGTAATTTGACATTGGCCACAGAATCTTCTATATTGTTAGTTACTTTATGGGGAGTCTCTTATAATGCTCCATGTGTATTGTGAGATATGTTAACGGATGTGGGAGTAATCTTAGTCGCAACATGTACCTAAAAATTATACTTATATAAATAACTTTAAAATTGCTGAAATTTGCCTGTTCTCGAATCTGGTAGCCTTTTGTTGTGTTTTAGTCGAGAAAACAACATTCAATACAACACAAAAGAAAATATTTTTACACAAGATTTGATGTTTGAGCTAGCCAGTGGTTAGCCTTTAGGGTAAATTAAGGATGAGTACTTTAATTCTTGGGAATAAGATGGATAGTAGATTTCCCTTTGAAACAAGGAAAAGATGCCTAAGTATATAAAAACCAACATAAATGTGGATAAAATTAATATTTATTGAGAGAAATCTTATATTACATAGTCCTTTGGGACGTAGAGCAGTCACTAGAAGGACAGAGGAAGAGAACAGTCCTGACATGGGATTAGGATTAGAATAAGTCAGGTGATAAGATCCAGAATGTGTGATTATTTATAAGCCACCATTTATGAAAATGGGGCTACTGTTGAAGTTGAATGGGAAACCTGCTAGATCTTCACACATATCATCACAACTTTCAGGCAAAATTGAAATAGCCTGAATCATGAAATTCACAACACACTTAATAGCTTCTTGGAGTATTATTATTCTATTAAAGGATGTAAATATGATATAACTTGTATGATATTGCTTCATTTCGTGTCTGTGAAAGTTTTTTAGAGGCCACTCTAATTTTGCTTGTTTTTATACACATGGTGGTGCCTCTATACCATAATAATTGAGTTATTTTATATCTCAAGCAAATACAATCCATTTTTTAGTGTATTGAATTTTTTACATATCAGTTTCATTACCCTATGTTTGATTTTATTTTGTAGTGCATTTGGTTGTAACTTTGTTTGCTGCCTGGAAGTTAGCTTGTTAGCCAATTTAAGTCATATTATTTTTCAGCCAGTAAACTGACATATTTTTCTTTCATTTTAGGCTGACTTGATTCTATTAATCCTTGCAGCTATGAAAACTACTGCAAATATACTACCATGAAGCATATTGAAGCTTTCTCAGTAAGTTGATTGGAGATAAGGAATTTCATGGTTTGTGCAATAATAAGCTTTGTCCAACGTACATTTTAAATTTTATTTGTTTGGATTTCAAAATTGAATCTACCAGCTTTTCAATTGGGGTTTACATCGGTATTGTTAGAATGCCTTTTGGCTAGGGCTGCCTTGGCTAGCTTTCAGCTCTGGACTACCACATCTACTGGCAGAATATTAATATTTAACTATTATAAAAGCTTTTTGATGACAGTAACTCATAGCTAAAAACTAGGCCGAAGCAGCCCTACTTAGGCTCAGAAAAGTAACTCCAAATTTCGTGGCAGTCAAAGAGAAAGGTGGACAAACTGTACCACTTTTTCATTTCATCCTCATGAGACAACTTAAGTTGTCATACATAAGCTCCATGATTTTAATTGCATCATTTCAAAAAGTGGGCTTTAGTTTAGTGTTTATATTTGCTGGATTGAAAGGAGGACCTGATATTTGATTCCCAGACAGCTTAATTAAAATTCAACCTTCATTTTAAATTTTAATTGATTTAGTAAGATCCAAGAGCTCTACTCAGGCCTCATTGCCATATTGAACGTCAAATACTTGAAATTCGGGATAAAGATGGTTTATTGTGGATGTGGTGGAACCGCTTAAAAACTGCTTTACAAAGCTTTGCTAAGCCGAATTTGACGCTGTGGAGAAATCCAAAAACTGGTGTCACATCGAATTTGACACCACATTGCTTCATTAAACTCCCCTGATTTAGCTCAAGCTGAGGTAGAAAATACCAAAGCCCATGACTAAATTTTGATGTCTAAGTTCCATAATACCAACCTGACAATATGAAAGATAGATTAGATTCTCTTGATTTATCTGGTGAAAAGGCTCTATTGACCCCTTCAACCGAACACGATCAATGTATATATAGTTCTTCTTCTTCCTTACCAGGGAGTCCATTTGCAGGCGATACAACAAAAACATTTGAAGAAGCTCGGTTAGAACCTTTGGATAGATTTTATTCCTCATGTCATCCAATAGCTGAAAAGCTTGAAGTTAAAGGGTGGAAGGTACTATATTTCAATTAATTTTATAGTTTATTTTTTAGCAAAGTTGCAGGTTCTTAATCTATAACTGCAAAAACGACCCGCTTTATATCAGTCGTTTTGATGACATTTTCTGCCCAGCATTGGAAAGATGTTTTGACCTCCGATTTCTTTTGGATCGACATTTTTCCAACCCACCCCTAAAGAACTAAATCTTTTTCAAGAGGTACGAATTGTGTATATCTTTGCCTAAAATCTCGGGTAGATTTTCGCCTTGAAAAAAAGTACCATTGAAACTATTTCCTTCGGAAATGCTGGAGAAAGCCTCGAGAGCTTCCATAACTATAAGTTTTTAAGCACTTTGGCTCCAAAGAATAAATCTTTGAGTCCTGAGTTATTTCTTACTGAAAAAGTGGAAGTTTTCAACATCTTCTCTGTCATTTTAGCCAAAGGAATTCTAACGGTAAGGTATAGCTTTTTTAAATATTAAAAGTTAGTTTCAAAAAGAAAGCATGTCTCATCGGACCAGAGTTCTGGAAAGGATTTCAAAAATCGGAAACACTTGGACTTTATCTCCAGGCTGGATAGCTTACGCATTACTTGATGAAGTCGTTGATTTACTTCTCCCACTTTTAAGGGCTTGTGAAGAAGAAGCTGAAAGATTTGAAGATCTGATACTAAATTTAGATTCTTCAAGTACTCGATCTTCGACCCACTCTTTAAATCAAATAGCCAGACTAAAGCAACATATTTTTACGATTGCTAAACTTGTCTCTCAGAAACATGATATCTGTCAAACCTTAACTAAAAAGGTGATTGATGCAAATGATTTCAGAGACGGAATGCATCTTTATTTTGGAGATGTCCAAGGTACATACATTACACTTCTCCCTTCTAACCACATATAAGACCATATACTTTCTCTTTCACAAAGTTGCATTCACCTAGAAAAAAATCTTACCACAACTCATCTTAACTATTGCGACCAACTTACTCTGACTTGTATTCAAACAGACCATGCCACTTTTGATCAAACAATGCTGCTAACATATGTTGGCTCTGGTATCTCTGTTCTGATTTGCATATCAGGTACTTAATTGTGCTTTAAACATTCTAATCTTGACAGGGTTTTTTGGTATTAATACATACATTCCATATAACGTTGTAGATGAGTTTTCAAGACGAGAACCTTACTATGTGATCTTAGCCATTGGGCTTCTAATCTCAATTTTAATAGGGTATTTATCGCATATTTATGCTGTCAAGAAAATAAAAGGTACCAAAAATGGGTAAATATCCCCTCATATTTTTAAATAATAGGTAATAAAATATATTAGTAAGCCTTGTTTGAATAGTGAGTTATTGTATTATAAGTCATAGACTAGAGTTTATCTGGATTAAGTTCTGATGCCAACCTCGACATTTGGCTTTACTGCCAAAACTTTTTCTTCTTTTTTATCACCTATATTATTGATTATCCCCTTTCTTAACATCTAAAGTGAAACTTGGCTTGTTAAGCAAATAAACAACGCTTTCTTTAAGCCTTCTAGCTACAGCTTTCAGTGATAATATTGATCAGACAAACAGTGCACCTTTTTCTGCTCTATTTTGTCTCTGTCGCGCTTTTTGAATTATAGCACCACAATTATTTAATATTGTAGGGCACAGGACATTCACTTGAATACAGTCACATGTGAAGATATGAGTAGTATCGTATCAGAAGAGCCAGGATCAAATGGAAACATAACTATTGTCAAAGAATGGCTCCTGAACATGCAGAAGTACTTGTATATTAAAAGATGATTTTATTGTAATTCATTAATTCTTCTTATACCTCCTCAAATGTTAATCCCTGGGCTGCTAGCAATGTCTTCTAGGACATTCTAACATGCCCCTAATTTGGGTAATCAGTAATCTGGGTTTGGCGCTTATCGCACATCAACCAATAGAATATTTTTATCTTCACCCAGCACAGGCGGCCTTTGCTGGTGTGGGGAAGTTTGGTAGCTTCAGGATCACTTCCTTCTATACTGAACATACTTCAGGTCCAATGCTTAATAATATGATTAATATGGGAATTCAAGATTATGGGGAATTGAACCCAGCACCTCAGCACTCGATGTAAAAGTAAGGTGGCACCGCCTGGCAAATATTCCAGGCACTGCAGTACTTGGCATATAAATAGTTTGTTCTTTTGGCACTCAATACAATTGTTAGGTGGCGCCTGCAGCTTTTCCTAAGTGGCACAGTGGCAAATCATGTATCAACTAAGCACTGTGGCAGCACTTATCAATGGCTGATTTATGGTTTGAGTCAGCAGACTACTGCTGGTCCAATATACATATATTTTAAATCACTAATTTATGGTGTTAGGCCGCTGTAATCCATATCTGTGAGCTTCATCATAATTGGTATCATTACTTGGTCGAAAATCCTAACAGTCTCTGATACTGCACTTTTCAGAGCTGATGAAACAGACTAAAAAATCAAGTTCAGAGTGCACAGAAGTCATCCAATAAAAGATAAAATCAATAATTTATATTAAATAACAATATAATTTGACCTACTTGTCGCAACATCTTCAATTACTCCCTCTCGGGAAATTAATTCCCCAAGTGACTCTCTGAATGATTCCTTGACTAACCATTAAGACCTACCTCTACTAGGGAATGACAACTCCTTCCGGCTGGTTGATGGCTATGACCCAGGACACACAATGGGGACTGGTGTCAGGATTGACAATTTTCTCCCCCTGAAACCCGGGCCCAAGGGCAGGATTTGAACCCTGACCCTGAATCCTGCGCCCCCCAGCCCTGAGGACCGAGGGCTGCCTATCTGCGTTTTCCTGGGGTCGAGCCCCCGCGAGCTGAAGCCAAGAATGATGGCCCAAATGATGAAGCAAGTCAAATCAAAGAAATCATTGCACCAAATGAGGGAACAATCAAGGTGCCTAATGGAGGCAACAAAATTCTGATCATTAGCTTCATGAGCTTGAAGTCTACACTAGTGGCCAATCAAGAGCCATCTTCTGAAGAAGGCATGGGCCTGTGGCCTGACCCCATGACCACAACCCTAGAGCAAGATAATCAAGTCGTCAATTCAAGATCTTTGACCAATGAAAGAACTCCCAGCCCAGGTGTCACTTTGCCACCTTTGAACCCAAGTACTCAGATCCCCCAGGCTCACTTTTCCCAATGCCCTGATGAACCTCCCATGGAAAATGTTAAGTTTGGAGGTGGGGTACTATATAGACCCAATGACCCTGCACTCTGAACTTATTGCCATTTTTAAATAAAGGTTATGTTGTTTTGGCTTACACAGCTACTGTCTTATTTTGTCTTTGCCATCTATCAAATCAGTAAGAAAATCATCTGGCCCTCCTGCCCCTCTGCCTGCAGATTTCTGTCCTCCAGGTGTTCCCTTTAGTCCCTCCCACTTCACAAGTAACCTCTGAGACCTGAATATAAGGATTACACCCCAGAAAAGATACTTGAACTAGATTCCTTGGCCTGCATACAATATACAGTTAGATACAACCACCAAGGCCCGTGAATATTACCAACACCCAAGTTGTTTAGAGGCAAGTTCAACTGCCTTCCTACCTGCCTGCCTAAAAACTCAATATGAAACCACCTGTGACCCCCAAGCTAATGCCCACCTCCTCACCTGACCTCCCAACCGATCACATTGGCAAGCTGTTTGGGATTGTGTATATTGCTCTCACCAGGGTGATTGACACAATAATTCTGGCTGCCATCCCGTGATCCTGGGTGGTATCACAAATGACAAACTCTTGTTAACAATGCTCATGGGAGAATCTCAGCTACAGGATTCAAGCCCAACATCCTGAGGGCCGCCAGCCCGCAGGCCCAGCTGCCTGTGTTTTTTTTGGGCTCAAACCAGAGCCAAATCTGTCTTTGGCAAAACTCCTGATGCCCATCAATCTAGAGTCACCAGCGCTTATGCCTATTCTGCAAAAGAATCCTGTTAGTCCCACCAATGGAAGCGCAGGCTTGGCCAATGATCCCAAGATAACTGGGGCTACCACAGCTGGGGAACTGAAGAAACTTCCTGTGGAATGCGGGCTGCCCAAGGATGATCAATCCTACAACTTGAAAAGGGAATTCAAGTCTTCTAATATCAACCCAGCCAATGAAAAATCTCCTGCACAAGATGCCACCAAAAGTTGCCTAACCCTGGTAGATGATACCACCTGGGCTGAGGGAAATTACAAAAGTTTTCCCATGGTATTTGAGCATACTTATAACCTGGGCTGCCAGGAAGTTGCCCGTTGCCATTCTTGCAATAAAGTGATATGAACCTTTGGTTCAACCAGGTCATCCCATATTAGATTTTAGTTCTATTTTATTTGTGGACTAACCTCCACAGCCTTGTTCATCACGTCCAACAACCCCGAGAAACTGCAGACTGTCTGCCCAAGCTATATCGTCCAACTGGAGCACCCTTTGGCCCAGTACATTTCACAGAATATCCTCCCAACCTGGCATATTCAGAGTTCACTCTAGAAAAAATCCTGATTTATGACCCTGAAGCCAGAACTCAAGAGACTGATATTATTGGCAGAGAAGGATCCTGGAGCACCATGCCTCCACTGCTATTCTGAGATAAATATAACTACCTGCCAGCCTACCAAGTTCCAATGACCCCACACCTCATCCCGCGGCCCAACTGCCTGAAGAAATCTGTGGCTGCCAGTGAGCCCACTTCAACACAACTATTCAGAGTACTGTACATCACCCTTACTGGTTTTTTGGATTTCATGGTCCTTTTCAACAGGCCCTGGGTCATTCTAGGCAAATCCTTATCCTATATTGTAAAGTTAGCTCCTATCCTATGGTGGGCCCTATCCTCCGGGCCTGTAGGCTGTCCACCCGCAAGTTCTCAGCAACCCCCCACAGGATGGATCCCTGACTGGTGGGGAAATCCTTCTCCTACCTCTTTAAGTTAGCTCCTCTCTTGTGGTGGGATCTACCTGCAAAAAACCTGGCCCATGTGATACCTGAAAACAACGGGCTGGCCACCCAATCTTGGATCCCTGACAACTGGTGAACTAAAACTCCACAGCCCCCCATGACCCCTGATGCCAGCCTGCCCAAGTTCAAGAAACCCAACCAGAAAATGAGGCCTGGCAGTCCGGTATAAGTACCTGACAGGTCAAGATCAATCCGCATTGTCATTTTAACATATGGGTTATGACAAGTTGGTTTTCCCGAATATTTCCATATTTCATCTTAGTTGTCTGCCAGTTAAGCCAAAAATTGTCTAACCTACTGCCGCCCTGCCAGCTACCTATCATCTGCCAGGTGCTCCTTTTAGTCCTGTCTATTTTATGGAATACTCCTTGAATCCTGAATATAGAGATTACACCTCTGACAAGATATTAGAACATGGTCCCTTGGCCCAATCTAAAGCGTTAACCAGATACAACAGAAAGGCCCTTAGAATGTTACCAAGCCCCGTCTGTTCAGAGATAAATACAACTTTCTCCCTTCCTACCAATTAAACATGAAACCACCTGTCACCCCCAAACTGATGCCCACACCCTCAATCAAGCTCTCCTTGAACCACTGTAAGGAATATTCCTTCCACTTATAGTTGTGTAACCAACAAACTGTCATCCACTGTCAATGTGAAGGCGCCCACCGCAACTGAGCAGACGTCTGCCTCCAGCGTGCAGACATCCACCACCATCAAGCAGATACACACTGCCACCATGCGGAAGCCCGCCACAACCAAGTTGTCACCCGCTGTCAATGTGAAGGCACCCGCCACCACCAAGCAGATACATGCCGCCACCACATGGAATCCTGCCACAACCAAGCCGTTGCCCGCCGCCACCAAGAAGATACATAGCACCACCATGCGGAAGCCTTCCACAACCAAGCCATTGCCTGCTGCCAACATGCAGATGCTTGCTGCCATTGAGCAGATGTCTGCCACCACCATGCAGGCCCCCACTGCCGCCAAGCAGATACACACTTCCACCCCACAGAAGCCTGCCACTGTCAAGCTGTTGCCTGCTGCCAACAGGCAGACGCTTGCTGCCATTGAGCAGATGCCTACCACCACTGCACAGGCGCCCACCACTCTTTCCAGCCCCACCTTCAAGCCATCCTCAAACCAGGCACTCATGAGCCAGCCTGCCACCTACCAGCCACCTACCAGCCTTTGCCCTCCAATGCCAGCAAGCCAGTCCCCATCCATTCCTTTGGGAAATAGCCAAATCAGGAAACCAGGAAAGGCAATTTCCCCAAATCTAAACTTGGGAGAAACTGCTACCCAATTTGGGAGCTTAAAAAATGGGGAATGTACTGAAAAGGCTCTCCAACAATGAAGATCATGCACCAAATTTAGTAAATTAATTTAGATGCATGAAGAAGGCCCAACTTGCACTATGCCAATGCAAACTGGGGTCTAGCCAAATCTTCTCAATTGTCAGCCACCCAAGCTAATCCAGAAAAGGGAATAACAGATGCAACTCAGACTCTTGGTTCCACAATGCTATGCCTTCCAATAATCATGCCTTGCAGGTCCACTAGTATAAATAAATACAAGCCCCTCAATGATAGTTTTTCTATCATTGAGTGAATATCCTTCTCAATAATATCACATTAATCAATCCTTTACCTAGGCTAAGCAAATAACCTTACTACACCCATTACCCCACCCCAAGTCAGAAGATTAACTACATTATCTTCACAGCTGTCTTGACAGCTTACCTTGAGATAGGGGACAACCAGCCAGCCTATGCTCAGTTTATTCCTGAACCACAGGGACCAAAAGAGATATTGTACAATGAGCCAACTTGCCTCAACTCAATGGATTTGAACCCGTGCACACCTCTGACAACATCTCAACCAACTCCCAACTTGGCTAAATATGTGATCCCTGTAGTTATGCTACTGTACCTTGCTGGCAGCCTTAGACAATGCAACATCCTTGCCAAAGCCTTCTGTAAGGCAATAAACTTCTATCCAATTTTTTACACCTTGAACAGGTTTGAGCCGCCTGATCTGCTATCTTATGTTACAAAAGTTTTACCCTCAATACTTGGGTATTACAACCACACCAATAAGATATTTGGTATTGTGCATCACTCTCACTGGGGTGATTGACACTATTGTTTCAACCGCTGGCTGGGGTCCTGGGTAGGCAAATCAATGTCCTACCTCATTAAGTTATCACCAATTCTTTAGTGTGCTCTGCCCACCCAGTCCGCAACCCGCTAGTTCCCAGATGCCAGAAAGCCAGCAGCTCAGGGTTGGTTTTCTGAAAACCCTCTTGTGACCCAATGACCTATTCCAACAGTATAAGAACCCTCCCTTTTCTCAATAAATATCATCATATTCAAATCCTTTTCCCTCCCTTCTTTTGGACTGGTGTCTTTACTTTCAGCAAATAGCAAAGTATAAATAGTTCAATTGCAGCATTTAGCTTACTTACAACAATTTAATAAATCCAATGCCCAATTTATAGCTTTTGATCAGTTCCAGCACATCAGGCTGCTGATGCTGGCCTTTGTTTTCACTTTGGCTTTAAAGTTGAAGATCACTAAAATCTTTTCTACTGGGTGTGTGCTAATTTTTTTGGGCGTGTAGATAAGTTTGGCATTTAAAATATTGTTTGCTTAGTTTAAATTTAAACTTAAA
>QTSX02003740.1:0-30153 GCA_014839935.2 Entomophthora muscae
TACCTGTACATCCAGCTTCTTGACACCCCTCTTAAGGGGTTACTCTGGTAAATCAGGAGGGGGCTTTGTCTTGACAGCTGCTGCCTGATGTTCCTGGAGTTGTTTGCTAGTGGGTACTAGCCAAGTTGAGTGTTCTCCTTTGCTGGGGGCAAAGGCAGGATCTGTGATATTTCTTGATGACAGGGTCTTGGCATTAACTGATTTACAACTGAATGGGCTCTCTGTCTGGTCTGTATCTGATGACTCTTGTGGTACACATGCTTACTGAATCCAAGCTTTTTCCTGTTTTCAGCCAGGACCCAGACAGGGAAATTGAGAATGAATGGTTCCTCTGTGGAGGTTACCTTTGTGCTTTTAACCTTTTGGTTTCTGCTATTTCGCTTTTGAGTGTATGTGCTGTAGTGCTGGTGCTTGTTCTACTGTGGAGGTTTTCCAAGGATCTCCACACATGGTTAGTTATTACAGAGTGACTATCTCTGGTTTGTATCTGTATATTAGTTCAAACAGTGAGTAGCCTGTCCCTTAGTTAGTGTGTGCCAAGATACTAATAATGTGACAGAAATTGCAGGATATTATGAAGCCGTTTCTAAGTGATGGGGAGTTACCACCCAAATCCACATATAATTAATGATTAACCACCAACGTGGCTTCAAATGTCTTTTTAGGAAAATTTCCAATTGTAATACCAGGATTAAGCAGAACAAATAATCCTAACCCAAAAGTAGCCCAAGATAAATGGCCTTCAAAGGAACAACATCAACAAATCTTTAGAGTAAAATTCTGGACATTGGGAGGCTACACAATTTTCAATTTCAAGAATGGGGGGAGGAGCTGCAAAATTGGCTGGCACCAGCAACAAAGTTCTGACTGCAGGACCCCATCTTCCAGAAATGATTATGTTGAGAATCAGATTGTACAAAATAAATTGTAACAACTCAACCACAGGATGCTTTTTTTAAAAGTAAATTAGAACTTGGGATAAATGATTTTTATTGAGTAAAATTTTGGGAGGACTCAACTCTTAGAATTGAAACAGTCAAAATTATTCAATATATATCAGAAAAATTGTCTAAGCAATACCACCTGAGTCTTGACCTCCTATTCCTTCCACATTGTCAAGTAAGTATCTGATACAGGTTGCAAAGAACCCTTGTGTGACTAGTTTCTGACAACCATGCTGATTGACAAGCTCATATTGGATGACCCTCAAATTACTCCAATTTATCAATGTCAATTTGAAAAGGGGAACTGGTTTCAGCTGACAGACTGGAGCAGCCATAACCCATTTTTGATTGACCGTTTGATTTAAATCTGTTTTCTTGGTTAATTTTGATAAAGGTTTTCTGGCTTTTTGAGCCTTCTTGCTTAGGCAGATAATACCCGGCATGATGGAACCTACCTGTGATAAATAATGCATGTTTCATGTATAGTGGCCATGTGTCTTTGGCTTTGCCATCCATTATTTTCTTGAGGGTTCTGATGAGACTGCCATTTAGGCGTTCCACTCTGCTGTTGGCCTGTGGACTTTAGGGCAAGGTTGTAGAGTGTTTGATGTTTTTTATTTTAAGTTGTTGTTTACTACGTGGCCTGATAGCTCTGTGGCTCCATCTGTTATGATGTATTCAGGAGTTCTGTAGTTGACTATTATTGCCTTGTTGATGAAGCAGTTTATTGTTTCTGCTTTGTGGTATTTATTTTCCCAGCAGATGTGCTAGCGTGTAGCAAAGTCAATGGCTACAATTAGAAAGTATTGTTTAGTTTTCACTTCTGGGAAGGGTCCCACCACGTTCAGCCCCCAAACCTTGAATGGTTCAGGGTCTGGTACTCAATTAACTGTTAGTTGTGAAGCCTTGGTGCTGACGTATTTCTCACATATTGTGCACTTTTTCAAAACGTCAACTATGTCTTGTTTAAGATTAGGCCACCATACTATCTCTTTTAGAGTGATGTATAGGCTGTTAGCCTTTGTATGTTTATTAGGCGGTGATGTCTTAGTATAGTGTCAACTCTTTGTGAAAGTAGAATGTATGGGATGTGTTTATCTTTAATGGTGCGGTACACTGTACTGTTTGATACATGGAAGTGTTTTCATTCCCTACTAATGTATCATGGGTTAGTTGATGTGTGGAGGGGTCTTTCTCTTTTGTCTTGTACTAGGTGTTATATAGGTTAGGCCAGTCAGGGTCCAGGTGGTCAGGATGATCATCTCTTGGCTGACAAAGCCTAAAGAGAGCATCAGCTGTGACTAGCTCTGCCCCCCTTTTTATTGGATGTCCAAATTGAGATGCTCCAGCAGGGACACCCATTTGGCTTGTTGCCTTGCAAGTGTGTTCTGGGTTTTGAAATAGATTAAGGGTTTATGATCAGTTAGTACTAGGACGTTTAAATGTCCTTCTATATAAGATCTCCATTTCTTGAATGAATGGTATATTGATAACAATCCCTTATTCTATATTGGGTACCTCTTCTCAGTGTTAAATATTTTCCTACTTTTGTAACATACTGGCAGGAATTCTTGCTGTCCTGGCTGGCAGATGCGTAGTACTGCGCCAATGGCGGTGTTGCTGGCATCCAACTCAAGCTTGTAGCACATGTTGTTATTTGGGTATTGTAAGATTGGCGCTTTGATCAGATCTTGTTTCAATAGTTGGAAATTCTTGTTGCATTCTGGTCTCCAGATGAATTTCTTTTTAGCATTACCCTTGCTTAGGTCATTGATTAATGTGTTTAGTTTCCCGCAGTCATTGATGTATTTCCTTAGGTAAGCTACCATTCCAAGAAAGCATCTAACTTGTTTAAAGGAGGTGGGGTGTTGCATGTTGTTTATGGCTTTTATTTTATCTGGATCTGCTTTGATGCCACCATCAGAGACAATGTGGCCCAAGAAAAAGAGATCCTTTTCCATAAATTGGCACTTTCTAGGCTTTGCATAGAGTTTGTGCTTTGCAAGTCAATTGAGTGTCTTGTTTACATGTGTGAGGTGTTCCTCTTTGGTTTTTGAGAATATGCTGATATTGTCAAGGTAGAATAATATATTTGATAGACTGTTTAGTGCTTGGTTTATCATAGTGACAAAATTTGCAGGAGCGTTGGTCATCCCAAAGTTCATTTATTCAAGTTGTCCAGACATTTCTGAATGGTACAACAAGCCCATAGGGCCAAAAGGAATGATCAAAAAGTCTTATAAATAAAAAAGAAGAGGTCAAGGAAACCTGCAGAGCAGGGGGAGAACCTTGGGTTGTAGAGGAAAATTGTGAAGGGGTAGAGTGCTTTGAGCTATAAATCCCATTATTATTTTTTGGGGGATGTAACTTTAAGGAATTTGTTTGGATAGTGGGTCTTGTCAAGTCCAGATTGAATTGTTATTGATCCCAAAATAAACCAGGTCAAAAGTTGCTTGGGCCTTCTGCCCGCATTTTTTTGTTGCTCAATTAAATTCTTTATATGCAGCCAGTGGTGTGCATGTGGTTTAGGAGGGTTGAGCTTTAGGCTAGAGCCCCTTTTGTGGACCATGGCCATAGAACTATTGAGTACTGTAAATTCATAACCTAAATGTAAAAATGCAGGATTGTCAAATCCTTGGTCCAAATTTTGAATCACTTTTGCGGGATGGCCTTTTTTAATTAAATTGATTTTTGTATATTTAATTGAATTTTTAAAAATGGGGGAACTCATAGACACTTTGAAATATTCAAGTTAAACTGCATATTTACAATGGACAAAATGATTTAACTGGAATCAGATTTAAAGCATTCAAATCCATCAACCATTTTCATTAAGTTTACTGTGTTTTTTGGAATTGCAGGATTGTCAAATCCAAGAACCAAATTTCAAATCACTTTTGAATGTCACTAGTAAACTCAGATATTAATTGCAGGAACTGGAATCCAAATTTAATGTACAGTAAGCACACTAGGAAACACCAAACCAAATCAAGAAGATCCACCACAACTAAAATCAAATGAAAAATTCAATCTTGATAAACATGTTTAGACATAAAAAGTGACTAAACTTTAAAATTATCCAAACCCAGAAAGTATACAATATTATACACTTCAAAGAACAGATATATAAATTCTTTTACTATTCAAGGCTAAATAAAGAGAAAATACCTACTCAATACTAAACCAAAAACCTAAATAAATACATATTTAATCTAAAATATATATTTTATTTTATTTTATTTTTATGGACCAACAATCACATTCCCAACCAGCTCCTGCACCAGCCCACAGGGCAGCCTGTCCACAAGGGCGTCTCAGAGGGTCCAAGAATAGACTCAGAACCCAACTCAAGGGGAGTAATGCCAACACACAGGCCTCCCAAGGCTTCAGCGCCAGCCAACCACCTCCTGCATCTCAAGACAGGAACAGTAGCCTGAATCCAAGACAGAAGCCGCTCTCAAGGCCTGCCACAAAAGTCTCCTACACCAGGGTCACCAGGAACACTAAGGGTACTTACACCTCCACTGTGTACCCAGTTGTTACCCGGCCCTACACTCTTGATCCAAGAGTTGCCACGTCATGCCCCTGCATCTTTGACACCACCTATGAGCTGTTGGCCACCACTGAAGAGCCATCTGTGCCTACTGTGTATTCAACCATTGACAGCGCCACCGCAAGAGAGTGTGATCCCACCTTCTACTAAAAGGTCTCCATCCCCTGTGTCAAGCCTACTAGCCAGGATGCTGCGGTACCTGCCAAGGGCCGGTGTCAGTTGACAGATAGTGAGCGTGAAGCTCTCCTCAACTGCTTAAACAGGGGAATGACAGTTTGAGATATTGCATCCCAATTTGGTGTCACAGTCAGATATATTGGCAACATCAACAAAAAGTACAGCAACACCAGGTGAATTGCCAAATCCACCAAGGCTAAGCAGCAGACCAACCTTCTTCAGCCCATCCATTTTGAGGCAATCAGACAGTGGATAACCAATAATTGCCACCTGGATATGCTTGCTGTCCAATCAATGTTGGCCACAGAGTTTGGGCTTTTTATCTCCAAAACCCTTGTTTACAAAGCAATGGTTGATTTGGGCTTCTCCTGGAAAGTACTGGGAGTTTTTCTGTATAACAGAAATAGCAACAAGGCAATTGAGGATTGGCACATTTATGCCAAGACCTATGTGGCTCTTAAGAAGACTGGTAATGTCCTGTTCTTTTACATCAACAAATTGTTGTTTTCCTCCTCACTCAGGTCTAGGCATGGGTGGTTTGAGAAGGGGTCCAAGGATGGTGTATCACATTGTGCAGCTGTCAGTTCCCAGACCTATTCAATGGTTGTGCTTCTTGGTCCTTGCGGTTTGGATCAATACCAAATGATTAAAGGCTCCCATAACAGCAGGACTTTTCTCAATTTTCTCCAAACTATCAAGGAGTACCTCCAGATCAATTATTGCAGTATAACCAAAATTGTTGTGCTTGACAATGTTGGGCTCCACAAAGTGGATCAGGTTGTTTCTGAGTTCCCGCCAATCAATAAAAATAGCTATTTGGCCAACCACCACCTTGAAGACTGTTCAAAGAGACTTCTCTTCCTCCCCCCATATTCTCCATTCCTTAACCCAATTGAGGAGGTCTTTGGGTGGATCAAGAATAAGGTTAAGGCGGGGCTTCAACAGGATACCAAAGATCTCTTCAACGTTCTTGAGGTCATCCAATTTGCAATGCCACCCAATGTGGTGGCGCTTTTTATGAGCACTCCAAATCATTCATATTAAAGCTCTCAACTCCAAGCCAATCAGATAAATGGGCACTCTGGATTTTATTTATTTTTATTTTTATTTATTTTGTTTTTATTAGGACTTGAAAACTATTATTTATATATAATGATTTGATGTTGAATTGTATTATAGACATATAAAAATATGTACAAAAGTCAAGTAAAATTAGTTATACTAGATATAGAGACACATATTTTTATTATAATTGTCGTATTTCTCCTTAGAGTTGGTAGTTGCTTAGCTTAATTCAAAATACAATTCTTCTATTACTAAAGATTAGGTCAAGATAAGTATCTAGCCTAATGCGTATAATAAAGTTGAAGTATGTAATATCAATCTTTTATTCAATAATCAAGAAGGGAGTTTTATAGTTAAGGGAAATTAGACAAAAGCCACAGAACGCCAGGATCCTCTGATCACAGCCTAGTCTCCTCTACCCTTAGCCCACTATTAAACTAACAATTGGCTGATCATTAGTTAATATGGACTTAGGATACAAATTAGTTGATTGCTCAACCTTGTTATCATCCAGGCCAATAGTTCCATTGTTCCATTGTTCACCAAGCTTAATGGATCAAATGCATGATTACAGTGAAGCTAGTTTACAACTAATCACTTCACAACAATAATGCACCAAATATTGTATTGACTGTAGAGCTAACAAATAAATTAAAAAAGATAGAACTAGATTCATTTTATTTAAATAATTGTGAACCCTTTTTAGTACTTTTGCTTTTTTTAAGCCACAAATTGGACCTTGCAAGTCATCATCTGACCTTATTGATTTAGTGCTACTATAGCCACACAACACAAAAACCAATGACTTTCATGTATCTCTTATTAATTAGTACTTATGACGCGGATTAAGTATAGAAAATCTATTTATCAAATCATATTACAAGGGAAAAGTAATTTGAGTTCTAAACAATCACTTGTTTAAAACAAAAGTGGAGCAAACAGCTTGATGCAGATAAATTCAGCTCTCATTGTTTAACTATGTAATGTATGAACCCATACTTGACAAGCAACTAACTAAACACATTTTTAAATCATATTTTATTATTTCATGTGTTCACTTACTATAACTACTGTATTATAATATTTTTGGATATATTACTATTATAATTTAAATATTATAATTTTTAAATTTAAAAATTTATATATTAAAATTTAAAATAAAATTAAACATAAAAAAAAATTAAAATAAAAATAAAAATAAATTGCAAGAGAATATTATTTATTAAGGGGATTCTAATTTCAAAGGGGAATGCAATTATTCCGGGGTATTATACCCCAAAATCAAATTTTCTGCTAATGTGTCTAATTAGAAACATGTACTCTTTTGTATGTGGTGGATAACTCTGGATGTAATTGCAAGAGGGGTGGCACTCAGCACCCTGTTGGTTGCTGAACACTTAATAAAAGGCAATTGGGTAAGCAAATTGATTAATAGGTTCTTTTTGGGAGGCACATAGTACCCATACAACAATGCCAATGTAACAGAGTTGTACAGGACGTGCTCGACTGTCCTGTAACCCTGCGGTGTCTTCTGTTGTTATAGTGCTAATTGGCATATGTCTATTTGAATTGGTATGTCCTATAACTTTTTAAAAGTTGTTTTTAATATGCAGTACAACAGTATTCCTAGGTATACAGCAACATGAATCCTTTGTGAGGTATATTTTTTGGAGAAAATGCATATTTTTTGTATATTTGAACTAATCTGTTGATATAGGACATGTTGCTGAATTTAAAGATGGTTCCAGAGGGCACCTGACTTGTATCTGCCCCATGCCTCTGCAAACAAAATAAATAAAGGTTTGAACTTATTCACAAGGAATGTGTCCCCAACTTTATTTGATAATGCTTTAAACACTTTGTTGAAAATTCCAGTTCTGAGATATTCTGATCCTATTTGAAAGTCTTTTTTTTAGATTTTTTATATTCATTTATATTTAAAATGGGAATTTTTTACAGCATTTGTAAATATATTCATCAAAATTCATCTTGATATCCCTTTGTATTTCATTCATTTCCTTAAAGTTGATTGTTCTGCCTAGCTTGTATGCTTCCCTAACCCATGGTGAGCACCCTGCAGGTGCCAAGTATTCCTTTTGCTTTGCTTCCCTATTTTCAAATTCATTAATGTTCATTTAAATTATTTTATTGATTTAATTTTGATTTATTTGTTTTACAGGGGCTACCAATGATTGGTAATCCCAGTAAAACCAACTGGGTGTAAAGGCCACCACTTCAGCAACCTTGTCCCCATTTCTTGTTATAACTAAAGTAAGTTTAAGTAAAACATAAATAAACCTACTGATTGTTTCCCCCACAGCCTACTCAGCCACAGCTGCTCCTTCTGCAAACTTCATGAGTGTTGGCTGCTCTTCATTTGATTTCCTGGGCTTGATCTTCCTTATTTTCTATGCTACTTGTGCTTCCTCTTGATTTTCATTTGATAAATGGTCATTGTTTCTTGTGGCACTTCTGCTTCTTGATTGTGTTTTATTTTCATCTGTTTAAATTTGATCAGTTTCCTCTTCATTTGTGTTAATTTCCTTTATAAGTTCAGTTCCTTCTGTTGTAACTGTGCTGTTTTAGCAGAGTTACAAGGGGAAAAATATTTAGAGGATAGATAATAATCTTTATTGTGAGACAGTGATTATATAGCTATTGTGAATCAATGGATAGAAGGAACATGATTGGTGATCACACGGCTGGATAGAAGAAGGGGTGGTTTGATCCTGTTAATGAGTCAAGCGCCAAATTGAGGTATCCACCGTGAGGGATCATCATTTGTTCATGTTGATTGATTTGGTAATCCAAGTTGACTTCCGGGTCTGGCTTTGAGTGCCCAGGTAATCAGATTGTGGGTCACAAACCTGCTTGGTTGGAACCTTGCTGGCGGGTCAAGCCTGCGGTTTTGACACTTCAATCAGCTTGATTTTCTTATTGTTTTCTTTGGCCCCTTGCCAGAAATCCCACAAATTTTAGGCTGCATCATTGAACTTCAGACTTGATAAAATTGTTCCCTGTAGATTAAGTAACACTTCTTTGTTCTTTTCATCTACAATATTTCTCAATTTATTCTGAGCATCTTCTTTTGACTGGATTAGTGACTGGCCTCTGTTGCCCAGCTTTCCTGTTACTAGTTCCCTAATATTTTTTGTATTTCAATAAACTTTTTCAGGTGTGCTTCTAATTCATTTATCAAGTTGTAAATATTTGACATATTATTTGGATTACATCAAAAAACTGGTTTTTATAGTACTATCTTCAGTGCATGAATATTTTCATTAACAATAATTAATTAAGGACCAGAAATGTAAATGTTAAATAAGAATATTGCAATTAGACATTAACTCTTGATATTTAGATATTATGTGCATAACTCAATACATCTTATATAATAAAATTCATTGTAAACAAGACTTTTTTCATTGTAATTTATATAAATGGACTGTGGTTATATTAAGGTGTCATTAACACTTAGTAAAAATATTGATACTGTGCATTTTACAGCCTGCATATTTACCTATTGATAATAATTCTGTAAAAAATTTAGTTGGATTTTTTGAGGTAATAATAATGTAATGGGGTAATAAACACTAATTTATTAACCCATTACATTATAACCTCACAAAATCTGACTAAAAAGTTTACAGAATTATTATCAATAGGTAATTATGTAGGCTGTAAAATGCACTGTATCAATATTTGTACTAAGTATTAATGACACTTTAATATAACCACAGTCCATTTTTATAAATTATAATGAAAAAGGCCTTGTTTACAATGAATTTTATTATATAAAATGCATTGAGTTATGCACATAATATCTAAATATCAATAGTTAACATCTAATTGCAATATTATAATTTAACATTTACATTTTTAGTCCTTAATTTATTATTGTTAATGAAAAACATTAATGCAAATAATCATATCTTACCACATCAGATGTATACCATTTTAATAATTATAGGGAATGTCAATAATATAAAAAATATATTATTGATTATGAATTGGAAGAAATAATATCAACTTTAATAATTTGTCACAAAGAAAAGATTTATTTTACTCATCAAAGGACAAGTATGGGAGAGAATGGGCGGAATGTACGTCACCATCATCTGCGCCTTTAAAAGGTATGGCATCAGAGGTAGTGGGGAGGGAATAGGTGGTGCTTTGGGAGTCAGGGTTAGAAGGCAGGTGGCTTGGTCTTGATGGGGAGTTGGGGAGGCTTGGTTTGTTGAATGGGAAGAGGCGGCAAGAGCTGATTAATTCAATTGCTCAAATTCTTATTCTGTCACATATGTGGGCTTGGTAAACTAAATGGATGGGAGTGGGGGGAGGCAGGAGTCCTTTATGGACTTATCACTATCACTTACATAGAATATGTCAAGATCTGATAAGTCCTGAACAAATATGGAAGGGAAAAGCTCATACCCCTTCTCAAGCTGGGTGCACAGTTCATTGTATATGGCAGGCTTTAAGAGCCTGAGAGCTGAACCAAAATTGTAAAGATACACATCTGCAAGATGCATGTCAGTGTGGTTGATGGGGTAGGACCAACAGGTATGCCCACAGCCCTGATTTCTTGGGTTGCTCATTCCCGCTGCTCCATCTCTACACTCAGTACAACTGCGTGCACAGCGTTTTGTGTGGCTCACTCCTCCAGCATGGCCTTGAGCTCTGTATGGTAGGCTGTCAGGATACCAAAAGTACCGTGGGGCTCCAGTAGGTGAGGGAGGAGTTGAAGCAGGTACTTGCATGGCCCACCAGATGATGGGACCTAACTTTACCAGGTAGGAAAGGGCCTTCTCAATCACAGCTCAAGGCCTGGCTGCTGGCAAGGCAGAGTCAATCCTGTGAGTGCCAGGTAAAGCACCCCCAGGAATTGACTGTTCTGGCCAGTGGTGTCAGAGGTGGGTGGGATTGAGACAGTTGGTTTGGGTGTCAGGGATGGCTCCATGGGGACCAGGTAGGCAGCAGGATTGTTGTACTTCCTGTTGAAGATCAAAGGGTAGATGGTGATTGCTTTGCTGTCACAGACAATTTGATAGGGTTCCTTGGGTGTGTTTGGGCAGGTGTACTACTGCAAGTCTTCCAATGTCCAGGGTTTGTGGTCAGGATTTGCAGGGTACTCAGTGAAATGCACAGGATCAAATGGAGCATTGGGTGGACAATAGTATTCAAAGGCTTTGGGGTTGTTAATTGAAGTCTGGCTATCTATCCCAGTGGATGGGTACTGACGCTTGGGTGTATGCAGATGGAAGAGTATCAAAAATAGGTATTGAAGCAGATTGGTGAACTAAAGGTTCATAACAACTTTTATTTGGTAAGGATGACAATACAGAACTTTTTCAGGTGCTTCTGGTTTATATACTTACTCACATGCAAGTGCCTCTGGGCATTTTTCTGGTTCTATCTGTGTGGCAAGGCTTGGCATCTCAGGTTCTGCTGTTTGGTTGGCTGCTTCATGGTCATTTTTGGGGTTTTCAGGAACAGTTCTTTGGCTTTTTGATGGTCCCTCTTGGCTTGACTGGCCATTGGCTCTAGCAGGTTTGGCTTCTGGGATTATGGGGTTTTTTCCAATTTGATCACTTTTTTGGGCTGTCTTGACAGGATTTCCTGAGGCCAAGGAACTTGATTAAAAAAGGGGTTCCCAATTAGGGACCCCAAATTATTTAATGGAGGGTGGGCTTGAACTGGGTTTACTGGGCAGAATAAATTAGTCTGCCCAGGCCCAGCCAAACCCACCAAGGCTTGGGCGTAGCTTTTGGAGCCCAGAATAGGCCCCACAGCTACTGCCAGGGCAGGAATGATTCCCACACCCAGATTTGCTTCAAAAAGCAAAAATACAGGTGCAGGAATATCTCACCTGCCCACTAGCCCTGCCTGGTGGCTAGAGCAGGTTTGATTCCCGCCCGGGGCATCAAAATTATTACTTTTGTAACATAGGCATACACATCTGTGGTGATCAATATTGCAGAGTAATGAGTGGCGCCCAATAAGGAAACTGCCAACAATACCCCAACAAAACAATACAAGATTGGTCCACGCTTGAATACGTCAGACTGGATGCGCTTTTCTCCAAAGTCTTGAATACTTGCCAAAATCTTGGCATATGACAAGAAGATTACATCATTATGGGCCCTCATTGCCCTTCCTTTGATAAAATTGATGATTCTAGAATCATATGGGTCAGTGTCTATCAAAATGGGGCCACTGAGAGCCTGATTGAATAAGCGTCTGGTGGCAACCACAACTCTGTGCATCCACAAATTAATTGTTCTCTTATTGGTGAAATTGCTGCGGAGTCCCAACTGGAGACATACCTGGACCAGGGGCATCCACAGGTCACGTTCCATAATGATCATCATAGGGGATGGGCTGTATCACCTTTGGTTGAGGTACAGCACCAGTTGGGGTCTTCTTGGTGGGGGGCACAGTTGGCGTGGGCTTGCAGGGTTGCAGCCACAGTGGACTTTGCAAAACCCATTGCAGCCGCAATTTCCCCAAGGAACATAAGCTTGCCTTGCTTTTCAACCATTTCAAGAACAATCTCTGGAGTGATTAATTTTTTCTGCGTCTTGCAGGATGATTAGCTGGGGGGAGGGGTGTATCTGCCTTGAGAACCAGACAGTGCCATCTGATTGGCTGTTTCTGGATTCTGGGCTCTCTGGGTGACCCCATGGCTCAAATGGCTTGTTCCAGATGCCATTGTTGATATAGGATTTGGGTTGGCAGCTGCCTGTGCATGATGGGCAAAAAGGGCCATACTGGAAGTTGCAGGAGAAAGAACATACTCCTGGGTGGTGCTTGCAGAGGGGCCTGCAGGTTGGGAGTGGCCATAGACAGAGGCTTCACCATTAAGAGACCCAGCATAGCCCTGCATGATTTTGTCAAGGCCAGGGAACAGCTCGTTGACTTGGTTGTTATTGGAAGAAGACATAATAAATTTTTATTAAAATTTTAAACTCAAAAAGAGGAGTGTATATTTTAGTCAATTTTATTGTTAAGTATGTTAAGTTGGTGAATATTACAATCAAAATGTTAGCCGTCCTATACTAAAATAGGGTGATTTTTGATAATGCCTATGATTCCTAAAAAAATTAGCACAATTCCACTCTAGATCCTTTAACATCCTTTTTGAGACACCCATAAATTATATTTATTTTAAATTCACTGCAATTATGATTTGAAACTTGGTTCTTGGATTTGACAATCCCACAGTTTCAGATTTGTTAAATTTTACATGATGAATATGATTTGTTTGACATACAGGAAATCTCAAATTGTACATTAGAATCCTGCATTTCTGATTCATGTATCCCGCATTTGTGAGCTGAGTTTTGTCTTTTGTTAGTTGAGTTATCTGCTCAAGAGATTTGAAATCTGCCAATTTAAATAAACCAAAAAAGTCAAATTAAATGGTTAATTTTATTTAATATTCTACTTTTCACTCAGCTGAGTTGCCCGCAAAAGTGATTTGAAATTTGGACCAAGGATTTGACAATCCCGCATTTTTATGTTTAGGTTCTGAATTTACAGTAATTTTCTAATTTAAATTTAGTTGATCACCAAATTGTTGTTAATATTTTCATAAGGGGCTGTGTAAAGTGCTAAAAATAATATGACAATTATGAAAGCAATGCCAAAACAAAGCAAACAACACATATTGAGATCAGCATAAAACATATACACAATGGGTAAAATGATGGGATATTGTAGTAAATAGAAAACAAACAGGGATAAACAAAGAGGTAATAATATCAGAATAACACAGAGTTTATTGGGGTGAAAGCTATAAAAACATATGCAAAGGTTAGTAAAAAATCAATGATAGAATTGAAGAGGCTTTTGAAGAATCTCAACTCAGCAATTGGTGAGATCAAGGAAATTGACTGCAAGGTCAAAGAAAAAGCCAAGTCTGCTATCCTTACATGGGACAAAATCAACAAGGTGTCCGCCAAGGCACTTATGGCCAAGATGCCAGACAACACAAAACCAATTGTGTGTCTTCATAACGTCCAGTAAGACTGTTGTTGAAGGCTTCCAGTTCAAGTCCTTTGCCCTCTCCATGCTGTCTGTCTGGGTTGATGACCTTGAGATGTATGCACATCTCAAATCCTCAAAGCACGTCAAAACAGAGGATACTGAATTGCTGGCGCAGCTGTTTGCGCCAAGGATGGCTAAGTCTGTTAAAGCCACTGGCAAGGAGGACACTGAAGAAGGCAATATAAATTTTTTTTTAAAATTATTTAAATTATTGCCCTTTTTTTAGAAATAATCAATGGCTTAATACACCAGATACTGGTCCTGTATGTCCCCACCACCTTCTATAGCAAATTTGCCAGCCATGAAGCAAGCAGCTGTTTCTGTCCCCCCCTGTCTTAAAAGAGCTTGAAGACAGAATCCATGGTACTTTTCCAATGTCAAGGGACGCACTAGCTAGGCTTACACACAGTCAAGGAACATCTGAGTGGGCAGTTACTGCCTACAAGAATGCCCAATTGGTCTAATTAGACCTGGTGGCCCTCAGTGGAGTTTAATGTGTAAACTTTATTGAGCTTGTTTGGGACATCCTGAAGACGCTCTCATTCAAGAAAATACTGGAGATGAGCCAGGTGCATGCATCTGATTGCTTCTGCTTCCCAGTGGAGCACACCCTCTCTTACCTTATGAAAAACTTCATGTGCACAGTGTCAAAATTGACTGTTGCAGATGCAACAGCTGTCAAGAAAGCCAAAATCCTCCTAGCAGACTTTGGGCTGAACTGGAGTGCAGACAAAACAGGGATTCCTTTGGAGATGGATCTTACCTTTTCTAAGACAAAATATGTAACAAAAGTCAGCAAAGTATACAACAAACTCTGCAACTTTACTAAAGCCTTTGCTAGCAAAGGCTTCACCTCAAGGTTTACCTGGGATATCTCTTCTTCTTCAGGATGGGCGCCATCTTAGAGAACCTGGACAGGGTCTTTCTTGGTATCAAAAAGGCCAGGCTCCCTATGGATGGAAAGAAGGCCCCCCAAGATACGCCTTGGTGGATCAAGTGATCCAGGACGCCCTGGTCCTGGCTGGAATTTATGGTTCTGCACCCCGCCTGAAAAGCTGCTGCTTCACTCCCATATCACCATCCTTCTTTTTACTAGCAGGTGGGAGTATTTTAACCAGAGGTATCCTGCATTTACACTGTGGTAGTGCAGGTTGTGCACCACCTCCATTGCTATGTGGGTACTTATACAAGAACCCACTATAGGCGCACACAATAAAATATCATTCCACAATTAAATTTACATTAGAATTTTAATTATTACTTTTTTATATTTAATTGCAACTAGCTGTTTTATAATAGAAAACCAATAAAAAACAAAAGAATCTTAAAGAAGATCTTTATACAGAAGCAATAATATTTATTTATTAAAAATCACATATAAGTGGAGCGCTTTATATTTAATTTTATTATCAAAACAGCAGGCTTGACCCGCCAGCAAGGTTCCAAGTAAGCCAGGTTGTGACCTGCAATCCAACTATCCAGTCACTAAAAGCCAAACTAGGAAGTCATCTCAAATTTCCAAATCCAACAACATGAACAGATGATGATCCCTTATGATTTATACCTTGTTTTGGCGCTTAACTCATTACCAGGATCAGGCCACCCCCTTCACTATCCCACCGTGTGATCAACACAATCATGTTACTGTTATTAATGACTCACAATAACTATATAATCACTATCTCTCAATGAAGAATATTATATAGTTTCCAAATACTTTCCCCTTGTAACTCTTCTAAAACAGCACAGCTACAACATTGGTAGCACAGGTAGGTTTTCCATCCTACTATATCCCTCAAAATTCCGCCTGTTGCCTGTACTTGCTGTGGTCAAAAAATCCTTGATAAAATCATGTCTGGCCTCCCACTAGACTGGGTACCATACACACCTGGTACTGATATACCTGACAGCTTTGTGATATATCAGAACATGGTGATCTCACTCTCTACCTTAAACGCCTTGTTGGCACAAAGTTTCTTCCAAGCACCTGCTGCTACTTCTCAAGCAACATACAAAAGCATCATGCCAGCTCACGTAGCCCAACACTTTCAAATTGCTGCCTTGGAACCCTTTGCCAGGGCCAACAACAACAACCCTGCTGCATGGATCCAGTCCTCCAAGAGCAAACTGGCCCAGATGGAATTCCCACAGCAATTTTGGATTGCGGAAATCTCTATCCGCCTGACTCACAACGCGGACACCTGGTGCAACAAGCGGCACAAGGATCATACCAAGAAGGACTGGGACACCTTCAAACAGTACTTCCTGGAAAGGTTTGTAATGAAGGATACTGTACTCATGATCATACTGTTGCAACTGAACCAATGAGGATTCACTATTTGGAATTGAAGAAGACAACAGTCCAATAGAAAGGACATAATAATAAGAATAAAGTATTGTTTATTGTGAAATATTGTGATTAATATACCATATGGTGAAAGCCAAACAGACACAAGAGGGTGGCATGGTGGCTTGTTTCATGTAAGGATTTGAGCCAAGGAATAACTTGTGCAGGGATCAGCAAAGTTTAATTGGTAGCGCTCCTAATTAGGAGATAGCCCCCACAATTTGACACTATCACTAGATTGATCCATACCATTAGATACATCCTGGGGTAACTCATCAAGCGCCCCCTGTGTATTGTAAAATACATTGAAAGGCAAGTAGAAACTCATTTGCAACACCCCTTGCCCCTTATTGTCATCAGACACCAGAATTAGAGCCTGTGGAAGATCTGAGAAGGACTGCATAAGCAACCTTTAGATGGGGATGGTGCGGCAGGGGCACAAGCAATTGTGATGAATCTTTTTGGTGTTTCCTTGGGCATCCTCAAGCTGATAGGTGTGATTGTTATAGACAGCAGCTATCTTGAAAGTCCCTAGGTGGTTGGGTTCTAACTTGGCCAAATTGGGGTTGAGGGTATAGACAGGGTCACCTACAGCGTACCTGGCTTCAAGGTGCTTTGTCCCTCCTTCAATTTGTTTGTGCTCAATTTCTTGGGCTTTGGCACACCATTGGTTTAGGGATAGAGCCTCCAGAAGGGGGTTTCCTGGGAACTGTAGACTGTAGTTTCCCCTGTTCAACTCCTGTCAGACTGTCAGGCGTCCCAAAGGCTGAGGCGCTAGGGCTGAACCCAGTGCCTTGATTGATTCTTGCTTTTAGAATAAGTAGAGCGGTAGGCAAGTGTTCAGTCCACGCAGTATTGGGATGCTCCTGCAAGAGCTTGTAATCAGTTGGACCAGTGAGCCATTTAATTTCTCTATGCGCCCATTGGTTTGTGGATGGTAGGGAGTGGTAACTATCCGTTGGAGGGCATTCTTGGCACAGTACACCTTCATGGCCTGGCCAACAAGTTCAGGGCCACCATCTGTGATGAGATGTTTGGGCCACCCAAAGCGGGCCACAATTTCCTTGACAATGAAGTGGGTGATAGTGGTGGCGGTGTGGTTAGTTGTTGCCCAAGTCCCTGGCCAGTGAGTGAAGTAGTTGATGGCAGTTATGATGTATTTCTTTCCCAGTCTGTCTTCAGGGAAGGGCCCAATCACATCAAGGGCCCACTGCTCAAAGGATTCCATGGCCTTGATGGGCAGGACAGACTTGGGAGGTGCAGGTTTAGACGTATTCTTTTTGCACAGCACACATGTTTCAAGGAGATCCAGAATATCCTGGCGCATGCGTGGCCACCAAACTTTTTGTTTCATGATCTCAAAGAGGTTGCATCCTCTGATGTGACCCAAGGTGCGGTGGTAATGCAGTATTGTGTTGCCTTGTTGTGTGGTGGGAATGCAAGGTGTCTTTTCACTTGTCTCTGCCCGGCGGCAGACGTTGCCAGCATTGGTGGTGAACTGACTTTCATTTTCCTTCAGCTTGGAGATTGTTACCAAGTTAAGGCTTTTGTAACAAGTTGCCTTAGGACGGAGGTAAATCATTGGCCAGTCTGGGTCCAAACCATCATCCCCGGTGATGAGCGCTACATAGAGTTGTGAGAGGGCGTCAGCTGTGACAGGTTCCTTCCCAGGCTTGTACTCAATGCGCAACTGGTAGGGGGATAGACGCTCAACCCAGCCTTCTTGGTGGCTTGTCAAGTGGGACTGCGTGTTGAAGTACTGAAGTGACTTGTGGTCTGTCAGGACGCAGAGTGGAAAGGCCGCCCCTTCCAGGTAACACTGCCATTTCTTGATGCAGTTTACAATTGCTGCCAACTCTTTGTCATGTATAGGGTAATGTTGTTCTGAGTCAGTGAGCTTCCTGGACTCATATGCCACAGGGAGAAAGACGCCTTTGACAGTTTCTACCTGTAGTAAGCCCCCTATGGCCCTGTCAGAGGCGTCAGTCTCAAGTTTGTATTGGTGGTTCTAATTAGGGAACTGCAATACAAGTGCAGTTGTAAGTCTCTGCTTCAAGTTCTCAAAGGCTTGGTCTCTGACAGGGGTCCAGTGGAAGCGCTGTTTAGTGTTTAGGAGCTTGATGAGGGGTGCAATAAGTTCTCCACAGTTGGGGATGAATTTACGCACATAGGGAACCATGCCTAAGAAGGTACACACCTGACCAACATCAGTGGGGGTGGCATGCTGGTGATTGCCTTGATCTTGGCAGGGTCAGGCTTTATCCCTTGAGCAGAGATGGTGTGCCCAAGGAACAGTAGCTTCAACTTAAGGAACTTGTATTTGGAGGGTTTAGCTTTTAGCTGGTTTTTCTGAAGGGTGTCAAGGACATCATGGAGGTATTGGAGGTGTGTGGTTTGATCTTGACTGAAGACAACAATGTTGTCAAGGTACACTGCCACACATTTCCCAATCAATACCTCAAATTCTTTGTTCATAAACATAGCAAAGGTGGAAGGAGCATTGTTCATCCCAAAGTTCATGAGCCAACACTCAAACAACCCGTAGCGTGTGCAGAAGGCAGTTTTTGCCTCATCCCCTGGTGCAATGCGGACCTGGTTGTACCCTGAGGTGAGATCAATCTTGCTAAAGACCTTTGCACCTGCAAGTGTGTCAAACAGGTCGTCAATCAACAGCAGGGGGTACTTATTCTTAACTTTCACCTCATTTAGAGCGCGGTAGTTAGTAAACAGGCAAATGGACCTGTCCTTCTTGGCTACAAAGAAGACAGCCACCCCGTATGGAGAGAGCAAGGGGCAAATAAAGCCCTTTTCAAGTGCGTTCACAAGGTGCTGGCAGAGGGTCTCATCTTCTTTTGGTGTGAGACAGTATAAGTGACGTGTTTTAGGTAGAGACCCTTGGAGTTGTACAGCGTGCTGGATCTTCCGGGGAGGAGGTAGTTGTTTGAGTGCCTCACTGAACACATCCTTATACTCTTCAAGGAGGATGGCAAGCGCTGGTGAAGGTAAAGTGGTCAAGGGAGGGGCCACAGGTGGTTTAGTGCAGATACCTTTGACTGAGCACTGGTTAAGTCTAGTTTCCCCCCTTGAAATTGTACAATCCTGTTTCTGTTATTCTGACAAACACAGTATTGTGAAGAAGCTTGCTCATTTTAAAAGGATAGATCTGGAAGCCCACCCCATTTATATTGAGGGTGATAATGGACGTATCCCAATTGATATAGGGACAATTGTGACAAAGCCAGTCAAGGCCAGAAATTACATTGTGGCTGAGCCTGGCCATGATTGACCCAGAGAGTTTAACCTGGATGTTCCCCATTCTCACAGAGAAGGGTACTGTATCATGGGTAATTGCTACTCTGTGTGAGTCAGCTACTTTTACTGCCTTGAATCTGCTGGGTATATGGTTTAGCTGCTGTGCATCAGCAAACGCCTGGTCCACCATGATGTGGTAAGCCCCGGTGTCCAACAACAATTTGTGAGTGTTTCCACAAAAACAGAAGATATAAGACAAGTGGGTTACTTTATTGAGGGAGTGGCTTGCTTGAAGCACAGGGTTGTCACTGTGGACCTGGAAGACGTCAAGGGTTTTGACCTTGTGGATACTGTAGTTGCAGGGGTTCTTTGCAAGCAGGGATTGAGAGTGCGGGTCAGCTGTGGTTGAGGACCTCTCATACCTACAGCCCCCAGGCATTTCCCGGGTCCTCAATTTGGGCTAGCTGGAGCTTCCCCTTGCGTGGGTGTTTGATTCCATTGTCCTGCTGGCGGGGCTGGCAGCAGTCTACTTGGTTGTGGCCACTGCCAGGTGTTGCACGAGGTTGAGGTGGAGCGTCACTAGTACAGCAGAAGCCCATCAAAGCCTGATTGTTGGCCTAAACAATAGCTTTATAGCAGTCATCAATGGAGGTGCAACAACCCACGGGGACCTTCTTACAGATATGGGGCTTGAGCCCATTGACAATTAGGGTTAGAAGCATGACATTCCTGTTGGTTACAGCTTTGGGGGCGGCTGCAAGAGCTTGTTGCCAGGCAGCAAGGTACTTGAACGGACCCAGCCTGTTTAATTACTAACAGGGGAGTTCCCACCACAATAGGCAAGAAGGTTTTGCTGTAGTGGGATCTTGCGGCGTCCCATAATACCGCCCAAGCAACTTTGCTTTCCTGACTGGCCCAGTTGGTAAACCATACAGCAGCGGGCCCTGTGAGGCGCCCTGACGCAGTGGCAACCCACATGGGCTTGGGAACCTGGCAGATACAAAGGCGGGTCTTGGTGGATTGAAGCCAACTGAAAATATTGGCCCCTTTGACTCCACCCACAAAGGATTCCAGCTGGAGATTGAGCATATGTTGTGAAAGGTCCGACTGGGGAGGGGTGACACTGGCGTCACGCTGCCCAAGGCGGAGCCAATTATACACACTTGTAAGGACCAGCTGATCTTGGTAAATAACATACCCATTGGGGATGTCCCCCTTGGGGATTGGTAAGAAGGTCTCTTGATGGGGAGTGGCCATACGGCCCGTACTCTGTCCTTTCTTAGGGGGGATTTTTGTTTTAGGTAGGTTGTGAACCTAACGCTGATACCACTGTTGCAACTGACCAATGAGGGTTCAGTATTTGGAATTGGGGAAGACAACAGTCCAATATAATGGACAGAATAATAAGAATAAGGCATTGTTTATTGTAGAATATTGTGATTAATATACCATATGAGGAAAGCCACCGGGCCACAAGGGGGTGGCATGATGGCTTGTTCCATGTAAGGATTTGAGCCAAGGAATAACTTGTGCAGGGATAAGCAGGTCAAATTGGTAGTGCTCCTAATTAGAAGAAAGTACCAGCAATTTGATATTGCCATCAATTGGTCCATGTTGTTAGATACATCAAGGGGCAGCTCATTGAGCGCCCCCTGTGTATTGTAAGATATGTTGGCAGGCAAGTCTGGAAACTTGGTTGCAACAATACGCCAAGTGAAGAATCTCACCCAAACAGGTGTCTAGTTTATACTTCTGTGAAGTATAATAAACAAGATAAGGGGAAAATTTAAGAAGATAATGATACTTTATTGAATATTAATATAGGATAATATATAGTATCATGACAAGCCACATGCTGCCCATGTACATCATGGGGCTTATCTGAGTAATGTTCCTCTTAGGTCACAAGGCTTATTCAAGTTGTGTTCCATTTAGGATCTGAATTGGGTGATCCCTGTCATAGGTGATTGACTGATAATGGTGCCACTAGTTTACTGGCTGGCTGGTGAACCATTTGGTGAGCCATTCAGTGATCTACTTGGGGCGTTAATTTCCCAAGAGGGAGTAATCAAAGATGTTGCAACACAGGTATGGTAAAGGAGCTCACCCAATCATACAAGGAACTCCAACTATGTGCCCCCTCAGATATGGCTTTTGACACTCCAGCTATCCATCTCATGTACTATGACGCTCTCAAGTTGCATGTGATGAGACATATCAATCTGGACCAGGTGACCAACTTGCAGAGCATGTATTGTGAGGCAAAGAAAGCAGATCAAACGTTCAATGCCCTCCACAAATCACAGGCTGGGAAAAGAGAGAGGCCCAAAGAGTCCCATCCAGCTGGGCGCTCCAACCAACCACCCCCTGGGAACAACTGCAGCAGCGCAAACCATAAAACTGCAGGATCAAATGGACATGGAAACAGGAACAGTGGCAAGTCAAACTGTACCCATTTCCGTATAACTGCCACACAAGGCAACTAAGACAAGGGAAAAGCCTGGGGAGAGCATTAAGTGAGCCAAGCTCTCCCTGCACAACTCCTGACTTGCCTGATGATAAATACTAACCTGAGGACATGGACCAGTGTCCAATGATCCAAGTACCCTCAGAGGATCAGGTAGTTTACACCATTGCCAGACATCCAAATAAACTGATGTATTGTCCTTTCTGTTTTTGCCGTTACACAGGCTTGGAACTCCTGGACTTGGGCGTGGACCAAACCCTAGTTGACAGCAGCTTTGTGGACAATTTCAAATTAACCACTAATCCTTTGCAGATTAAAAAAGTGGTTTTAGCTGATGAACATCACATTTCTATGATAAGGGAAACTGCCCCCTTCTCTGTTATGCTTGAGAACCTGCACTCCACCATCCAAGGCCCTGTCATTGACTTTCCAAAGTTTGACATTGTACTGGGTCTGGACTGGCTACAAAAGAACAATCCCTACATAGACTGGGCAACCTTGTTATTGACCATCAAACACAAAGGCGTCAACCACCAGCTCTACCCTGACTCAGTGGACCAACTCCTACACAACCATGTATTTGTACACATCACAAAGAACCTGGACAAAAAAGAGAACCTCAAGGCAATTGACTGGGACTCCTGCTAGTACAAGATCATACATTTCAAAGACCACCAGGACACCACTACGTCTCAAGATTGCAAAATTGTAACCCGCCATTCAGAAATCTTCAAGGAGGCTCTACCTGGGCTGCCCCCGGAAAAGCATATCCAACACTCCATCTAACTCAAGGGAGCTGTACCTAAGGCACAGCCTATCTATTGCCTGACTCCAAAAAAAGACAACACTTTGTGTGCTTACCTCAAAGAGGCGTTGGAGAAGGGACTTATCTGCCCCTCACAGTCTTTTTTTGGGGCTGCTGTGTTCTTTGTGGCCAAGAAGGATGGTACCCTGCGCCTAGTCACAGATTATTGAGCCCTAAACAAAGTTACCATCAAGAATTGTTATTCACTACCACTGATTGACGGCCTCTTTGATGCCTTAGGCAACACCACAGTCTTCTCCAAGATTGACCTAACCTCAGGCTACAACCAAGTCTGTATAAAAAAGGAAAATATACCAAAAATGGCCTTCTGCACTAATTATGGGTCATACAAGTGTGTGGTGCTCAATTTTGGAATGACAAACACACCATCAACCTTTGTGACCTTTATGAACAAAGTATTTGCCCCCCACATTGGCAAGCACACCTTAGTGTATCTGGATGACATCATTGTCTACAGCTCTTTGGTAGAACAACACCATAAGGACTTAGAGGCAGTCTTTGTTACCCTGGCATAACATAAACTTCTGGCCAAGCCCTACAAATGCAAATTCTTCCAAAAACAGTTTCCTTTCTTGGGACACATAGTTTCAAAGGATGTCATCAAGCCTGACAGCCAGAAAATCCAGGACATTCACAAAATTCCACCTCCAAAAGACAAGTCTGGACTTTGCACATTCTTGGGAATGGTTGTCTATGTACAACAATTCATACCCAATTGTGGTGTCCTGAACGCACCTCTGTCCTCCATAACTGGTGCCAAATCTAATTTTTTATGGACCCCCCAACGTGACCGTTGCTTCAGACGTCTTAAGGAGAAACTCACAACCGCGCCCATCCTATAATATCCCAAGCAAGATTTAGAATATCAAATGGAGAAAGACACATCTTATGCATCCATTGGGGGAGTACTACAAATCAATAACAATGATGGTGACTTCCTACCTGTAGCCTACAAGTTGCGCAAACTTACAGACAGCAAGTTTTGCTACCCCATATATGACAAAGAGCTGTTGGCAATTGTACCCTGTCTTGTAAAGTGGCGCTGCTACCTGGAACAACAGGAAGAATTCACTGCATTAACTGACCACAAATCCCTGATATACTTCAAAATGCAGACAATACTTTCCTGCCAATAAGCACATTTAATGGAACTCCTAGAAAGATTCAATATGATAATCTGGTACAAACCAGGACCTGAACTTGCCATGGCAGATGCACTCTTGCACTTATATGTTAGAGCCACTAAGGGCAAGAATGGGCTAGACCCAGACTGGCCCCTCCTGGTACTCCAAACTAAAGACAAAGGCTTCCCCCTGGCATAATGATATCACAAGAGAAACAATCATTAAAAATGAACACCTCTTTGCAGATGTATATGAGACATTACATTGTAAAATGACTGATGGAACTACCATCCCATACATTTCTACACACCAACAAGTTGACACCATCCTACGCTACCACAGAGACCTAGGACATATCAAGAGCCGCAACCTTTACAAATTCCTCAAACATAAAGTGTGGTGGTCAACTCTCTATCAGGACGTCCAGGAAGTCCTTGACCAATGTGAAGTGTGTGAAAAGTTTTCAAAAAGCTATATCCTGCCTAAGTCTGTGTTGCCTATTTTTTCACAGCTGCCCTTCAAGTTATGGGCCCTCAACATTGTAGGATCTATGCCAGGGAAACACAACAACAAGAAGTACATCATCACTGCTATTAACTTTGCCACTTACTGGCCAGTGGCGCAAGCAGTGAAAACTCACACAGGCAATGACGTGCAAAAATTCATAGGAAAAGAAATCATCAGCAAGTTTGGAAAGCCAGAACTCTTGATAACCAACAGAGGCAAGGAATTGACCTCCAAACATACCAACATACACCTCACCAAGAATGAGGTCTGGCACACAGTGACAACACCTTATCATACTCAGGCCAATGGATGTGTGGAGCGGCTGAATGATAGCTTAGTGCAAGCCCTGGCCAAGCTTACTGCCAGAAGACCTGAGGACTGGTACAAGCAGCTACCAACTGCACTACTTTTATGCCAGACCTGAGTGAACAGATTCATCAGGAAAAGCCCCTTCAAGCTTGTCTATGGCGCACAGCCCAATATCATCCAAGCGCTCTCAGGACCCAAGCTTGAAATACCCAGTGAAGTTCTGCCTTGCTCAGACCCTCAAATCATACAGGCCAATAGCAACCAATTAGAAAATGAAGAAAAACGCCTACAGAAGACCTTAATCCCTATCTAGGACAGACACAAGGTCAGTGACAAGGTCTGGGTAATGAATTCCAATAAAAGCAAGCTACAGTCAGAGAAGGTGGGTCCTGCCATCATTCTAAAGGTAAACAAAAAACAAAACTTACCTTGTACAAGGACTTGGAAAGCACAAACAAGATAAGGTTCTCCATTATGATTGCCTGAGACCCTATAAAACAAGACAAAAACAACAGGAGACTATCTTACCTGCCACTGAGCAAAAGCTAGTATATTATGGCGCCAGGGCTCCTGACAACCTCACTGACAACCTACCCCCAGAGGAGGCCAACCTTCAGCCGGGGTGTGTGTGTCAAAACAGCAGACTCAACCTGCCAACAAGGTTCCAAGTAAGCCAGGTTGTGACCTGCAATCCAACTATCCAGTCACTTGAAGCCAAACTAGGAAGTTAACTCAAATTTCCAAATCCATCAACATGAACAGATGATGATCCCTTACAATGTATACCTTGTTTTGGTGCTTGAATCATTACCAGGATCAGGCCACCCCCTTCACCACCCTACCATGTGATCAACACAATCATGTTCCTGTTATCTATGACTCACAATAACTATATAATCATCATCTCTCAATAAAGAATATTATCTAGTTTCCAAATAATTTCTCCTTGTAACTCTTCTAAAACAGCACAGTTACAACATTATAATATAATTTTATATTGATTTGACAGAAATGAAATTTTTATGTACTTTTCACATTTTGGAATTATATATTTTGGATTGTTGCCACGGAATACAATAAAATAAAATAAATTGTAATACAAAATATCAGGCATCTGTATCAGTTGCGCTGCTGTATGTAATTGTAGGTTTGGAGTCATCTAAATATAAAACACTAATCTGTAAATCTAAAAGAGTGAACTAAAGAATATAAAAAATAGTTGGAAAAGCTAAGAATTTAGTTGATTGGCTGCTTGGAGAGGCACACAGGGAGAAAAAAATTGGTGTGGCTATAAAGCTTAGCAACAGTCTCTGCTGGAAGGGTGTGGATCCCAGCCTGAAGCAAATCAAAAAGGTCCTTGGTTCCAGTTGGATTCCCCCGCTTGACAACTTTCTTGAGCCACCCAAAGACCTCCTCAATGGGATATAGGAATGGGTAATAAGCAGGGAGGAAGAGATGGTGCAAATATGCCTTGGCCAATTGCTGGGGGACAACTGCAATGCTAGTGTCAATAGATGGAAATTCATGCAGAATATCTGCCACCTTGTGGAGACCAATGTTGTCCAATATAATGATGTTGATAAAGCCCAGGCTTATGCGCCTCAGGTGCTCCTGGACCAATTGGAGGAATGTCAGGAAGGTCCAGCTATTGTGGAAGCCTAGTATCATTTGATAGAGCATAATCCCTTTTGGATCAAGGAGAGCCACCATTGAATAGGCCATGGCACAGACTGCAGCACACCAAGCTACCCTGTCATTGGAACCCTTTAGGACATAGCCATAGGCATTGTGCATAGACAAGACAAATTTTGATTCATTGATATAGTAGAATTTGACTATCCCCTTGTTTTTGAAGGCAGCATATACCTCAGCGTAATTTTTCCTGGCCTCAATATTGGAAGGGCTATTGCAGTTATAGGGAGATACACCAAGTTTTTTCCAGGAAAAGCACATACCCTTCACCAGATGGTAGTAAAAAGAAATTAAGTCTCAACTCCAAAAGAAGATTTAACCATTGACTGTATATTTGCCAGTTCAAGATGGCAGTCTTGGGTTATCCGCAGGCGGATTGCCCATTTGTGCTCCTTGGCAAGCATGGTGGATACACACAGGGATTTCTCCGCAACAAGGACATGGCCAGTATTTATTAACTTATTGAAGGTCTTTGAGGCGTACTTGGGATCCACCCCAACAAGGGCTGCAGCTGCCTTGTAGTCACCAGATTCCTGCATGAGCCGGAGAAGGATGATGTGCTTAATATCAGGAATGCACTTCTGGGCGGGCTTAGTGGGCTCAGATGAACTGGGATCCTTATTGATGACTGGTACACAAGGCATGGACACCTTGGTATAGAACACAGCAACCCTCTTGAGCACCTGCTGCACATCTTCTGCTCAGAAGTACTCAGGCTCCTCATTGTCTTCCTGTTGCCATCACTGAAATAGGGCTTGTAGCTAGTGTTGAGCACAAGCTTAAACTTCTCCATCATGGCTGACGGGACCAACTCCTGGGGGTACACAGGGTCAAATACAAAAGAGGTACTGTAAATTCAGAACCTGAAAGTAAAAATGCAGGATTTTCAAATCCTTGGTCCAAATTTTGAATCACTTTTGCGGGATGGCCTTTTTTAATTAAATTGAATTCTTTGTATATTTAATTGAATTTTTAAAATTGGGGGAACTCCTAGACACTTTGAAAATTTCAAGTCAAACTGCATATTTCCAATGGACAAAATGAATTAACTGGAATCAGATTTGAAGTGTTCAAATCCATCAGCCATTTTCATAAAGTTTACTGTGTTTTTTGGAATTGCAGGATTGTCAAATCCAAGAACCAAATTTCAAATCACTTTTGAATGTCACTAGTAAACTCAGATATTAATTGCAGGAAATGGAATCCAAATTTAATGTACATTAAGCACACTAGGAAACACCAAACCAAATCAAGAAGATCCACCACAACTAAAATCAAATGAAAAATTCAATCTTGATAAACATGTTTAGACATAAAAAGTGACTAAACTTTAAAATTATCCAAACCCAGAAATTATACAATATTATACACTTCAAATCACAGATATAGAAATTCTGCTACTATTCAAGGCTAAATCAAGAGAAACAAACTACCTAAAACTAAACCAATAAATCTAAATAAATACATGTTTAATCTAAAATATATATTTTATTTTTATGGACCAACAATTGCATTCTCAACCCGCTCCTGCACCAGCCTGCGGGGCAGCTTGTCCACAATAGTATCCCAGAGGGTCCAAGAACAGACCCAGAACACAAATTGAAGGGAGTTATGCCAACACACAGGCCTCCCAAGGTGTCATTGCCAGTCAACCACCTCCTGCATCCCAAGCCAGATCAATCAGCCTGAATCCCAGGAAGAAGCCACTCTCAAGGCCTGCCACCAAAGTTTCCTACATCAGGGTCACCAGGAACACTGAGGTTACTTACACCTCCACCGTGTACCCAGTTGTCACCCGGCCCCACACTCTTGATCCAAGAGTTGCCACTTCATGCCCCTGCATCTTTGACATCACCTATGAGCCATTGGCCACCACTGAAAAGCCATCTGCAGCTGCATCATATGCCACCATTGATGGCGCCAGCTCAACCAAGCGTGATCCCATCTTCTACACAAAGGTTCTCATCCCCTGTGTTGAGCCTGCCAGCCAGGATGCCGCAGTACCTGTCAAGGGCCAGCGTCAGTTGACAGATAGTGAGCGTGAAGCTCTCCTCAACTTCTTGAACAGGGAATGGCAGTTTGGGATATTGCATCCCAATTTAGGGTCACAGCTAGATATATTGGTGACATCAACAAAAAGTATGGTGACACCAGGCAAATTGCCAAATCCACCAAGGCTAAGCGGCAGCCCAAACTCCTTCAGCCCGTTCATATTGATGCAATCAAGCAGTGGGTAACCAAGAATTGCCAACTGGACTCACTTGCTGTCCAATCAATGCTTGCCACAGAGTTTGGGCTTTCTGTCAATAAACCCCTTGTATATAAAGCAATGATCAAATTGGGCTTCTCTTGGAAGGTCCTCAGAGTTTCTCCGTACAATAGGAACAGCAAGAAAACAATCAAAGAGTGACACATTTATGCCAAGACTTATCTGGCCCTTAAGGAGACCGGCAACGTACAGTTCTTCTACATCAACAAATTGTCATTTTTGCCTCACTTAGGTCTAGGCATGGGTGGGTTAAGAAGGGGTTCAAGGACGGTGTAGCCCATTGTGCAGCTGCCTGTTCCCAGACCTATTCAATGGTTGCACTTCTTGGTCCTTGCAGGTTGGACTAATAACAAATGATCAAGGGTTCCCACAATAGTGGTACTTTTCTCAATTTTCTCTAAGCTGTCAAGGAGTACCTTTGGATTAATTATTAGGGCACAACCAACATTGTTGTGTTAGATAATGCCAGGCTCCACAAAGTGGATCTGGTTGTGTCCAAGTTCCTGCCCATCAATAAAAATAGCCATTAGGCCAGCCACTACCTGGCTGACTGTTCAATGAGACTCCTCTTCCTCCCCCCATATTCTCCATTTCTTAACCCAATTAAGGAGGACTTTGGGTGGATCAAAAATAAGGTGAAGAAAGGTCTCCCCCAGGACATAGAGGATCTCTTCAACATTCTTGAGATCAGCTAATTTGCAATGCCACCCAATGTGGTGGCAGCTTTTTCCAAGCACTCAGAATCCTTTCTCCCCAAATCCCTTGCCTCCAAGCCAATCAGATAAATGAGCGCTCCAGGTTTTATTTGTTTTTAGTTTTATTTTTTTATTACAGTAGTTTTAAAAGCTATGAAAATAACCAAAAATACCCCAGATTTAAACAAACTGATTTCAGGTTTGAACAAAATCCAAGTTGTGCAAGATTCAGGATTCAAATAATTTAAATATTTTCTTTAATAATTGAACTGTCAAAAAAAATTTCACTAGCCCATTATACAAAATTATATCAAACATCAAATGGTGTAGTTCAAACCACAAACAAAATAAACTGACGCAACAAGTGAAATGAATAGATGCTGTTCTGGAGTATATTATAATCCAATCAGGATTCATATGAGGCACCAACAGAGGAACTAAAACAAAACAAAACTTGAGCAATCTAGAAGAAAGATTACACAAGCACAAAACAAAATGAGCTCACACAAGATGTGTAGTATGAGAAGCCTAAAATAGAAAACTATCAACTTAACAGCCAATCACAGCTATCTGATTTAGGAACAGAGGCATTTTATCCATTTTCATGGCTCCTGAATTGTATGAAATGGTTTTGAGAACCTTCCAAATATGGACTCAAGATTACAATAAAAATAAATCATTAATTTTTAAAATTTCTACTTTTAGTGATTTTATCCTAGGTTTTTTACAATGGTTTTTAATAACAACATCTTCAACGGCGCCAGCATCCAAGCCAACAGCAGCCAAGCCAGCTTCAATGGAGGCAAGGCTCAGAACATGGAGGCACCTGTTTACACCCAAGCCTTTGAGGCGGGTAACAAGGAAGCTGATCTGTTAC